>AXCO02007882.1:0-14087 GCA_000473525.2 Anopheles melas | reverse complement strand
AGCAGCTCCTACATACTTTGCTTGACGTGTAGTGGAGGGAGAACACTTGGTACGGACGCTGGCACCCGCTTGGATGTGATTATACTTTCGTTTTTTTTTCCTTTCTTCCCCTTCTTTTGGTTTCGTTCATTTTCGGCTCCATAACTCAAGCGAGTCGGCACCACAAATGGCCAACGCGTCTTACCCGTACCGTTGAAACGCCCGTGCCAACGGTTTCACTTCCGACCGGTTGGAGCAAACGCCGAGGCAAAGGGATCATGTGCGATGACGGTTTGCGTCGACGACGACGAAGGCGACGATGCCACTTCCCATACACCCACATTCACCACCCTCTTCTACTGCTACTCGACATTAAATTAATTTAGGCATCTCAAACGGAGCAACGGCGCCCACGAAGGAAGGCGTACTTCAGTTGCACCGAGCTTCTTGCCTGCTACGGTGCTAGTGATGGTGCCCCGGCTCACTCCCGCTTCCTCCGATCAGTCGCTTGTTTAGTCAGCATATTTCAGAACAAGTCTTAGCACTTTTGTACCTAATACCACTTACCAGGCAACGAAGCTTTCGGGTTTCGCTTCGCTCCAGTCACACCGCACGACCCTAGCTGGCTGGCTGGCAGTGTGGCTGGCTCAGCCTGGTCTGCGTCTGCTAGTCACCGAACCGAGCGTACCAGGATATGCCTTCAACGCGGGCGGAAGCATGCCCGAGCATCGGGGGCAATTTATACCGTAGCACCGTGCCACGATGGATGGATGGTGAACGGAAATTTCGCAAATGTGTTCATCATGATGAGTAATTTGAGCATAAATTCACTATTATTTATTTCTAATAAAAACAACGGTGCCAACTACCACCCCTCAAGGCGGTGGAAGTGCTTCCGCTCAAGGCCTGTGTAGTGTTGCCTGTACACGTCATATTTACAACCCCCCCCCCGGTCCGGGCTCGTACTCGTGTGCTTGCCGTGCTGGCACGTGGTAAGTACAACGACAAAGAGCGCTAAATTACAACCCATCCCACACTGAGCGGCTGACGACGACGTCGGCGACGATGGTGGTGCGTATGAGTTTATGCTATTTGACGACGTACTTTTTGGGGTGAGCCGTACCAATTCATTCTGATTTTACCGCTCCCCCTCCTCTCCCGGCTGGTAAGCTTCACTTGAGCAATATATGCTCGTTTCCATTCCCCCTGCCCGAGAGGAGAAGGAAAGCAAGAAAAAAAACAACAACAACATCCGAAGCAAACACGGGCAGGCTTTTGCATAAGCAAATAAAATTAAACATAAATTCTGTGCAAATATTAGCCAAGCATAATGTGTACACCCCAGCTCCCCCCCCCCCCGCCAGCACCGTTCCTTCTTCGGTTAAATGGGATCGTTACGGGTACTCGTTGCGTTCGCGTGTGTTCATGAATAACGCTGTACTACAGTGTGCGTAAGAATGTACCGTCCGTTGTCTTTTCGGTGGGAGAACAAAGTGCTGCAGAAACATGTTGAGGGTGGGTATTTTTTTTCCTTTCTCATTTCCGTTGTTGAGGCGTATGGGTCAAACCTCAGCAGGTGGTAAGGTTTGGTACGCTACCTTTGGTCTGGTTTCCGTGGTCTGAGGTGCGGAGTACTTAACACCAATATGAATGTGGATTATGTCGGTGTATACTGGCCCGTTGGTGTTTGAATGGACAGGAGGAATTAAACAGGTACACACACTGTGCGACTGTGCCGAGACGAGCTTACATGGTGGGTGATTGAACATCATTGCTGTACATTAATATGCAGCTTGCTGGAATAGGCTCACGAAAATTTTTGGTGGGAAAACAAGTAGATGAAATAGTTTAAATTTCCAGTTGAAACTATAACTACAGTGTTGTTTTGAGATGGATGATTGCATACATTTGTAGTGATGAGAAGGTTAAATAAGCATATTTTCTCATCACAAGCTTTTTTTTTATTAGCTTATCTCAAAATAGGTTAAAGCCAAAATTTGGTGGCAACGACTGTAAGCTGATGTACTATTGAGTTCATTTGTAAATGGTTCAATAACGATTCAAACAGTTAGTGTTAAGAATAGCAAAACAATGTTATGAGTTCAAACCCCGAATAAACATCATCACCCCCTATACGTAGGATTGACTATCCTGCTATGGTAGCAGTAGGTCACTGAAAGCCAAGCTCACTTCACTAGTGGGTACAAGGCAGGTCTTGAACCGACAACGGTTGTTGTGCCAAAGAAGAATAAAAAGAAGTAAAAGATGTTTGTAACAATAAGTACAAGAAATCACCAAAAACGCGTTTAAATTTCTCCTCATTTGTTGTTTTATTTTTGTTCGAAAATTATTTTGAATAAACCAATCGAATAGCTTTAATGTGTTGATTCAATTATGTTGTCTATAATGAGTATATAGGCCTTGAGTCGTTGCTATAACGTGTTTTGAGGCAATTACACGATTCAGTTTACACTAAATTTGTCCTAACTAGAATCACATTACGCAGAAGACGATTCTACTTTCTTGCCCAACTCCAAGGTTAAACCTTACCCACCGTCGTTCGCCTTACCTTTCCAGAGAACAGGACACTACACCCGTGTGAAAGACCAGTTGACAGTTTAACAACGAAATGCTTTCTTCGGCCTTTTCCCGGCCATAACCGTTAATGGGGAATGGGGTTGGGTCTTTATCATACCACCATAATAATGTATTTGTGTGTGTGTGTGTGTGTGTGTGTGTGTGTGTGTGTGTGTGTGAGAGTTTATGTGTAGCTTTCACACACGGGTCTTCTCGCCGGCTCGAATATAGGCCGTGGTGGATCGAAACGGAAATACCCTGCTACCCCAACAACCAGCTGGCTCACTTCCCAGCCAAACCGTTTCCAAGCCCCAGACCGCATCCCCCCCCCCCCCTTTCCCTTCCCTCCCCTTGCGCTGATTAGCGTAGTCATTTTCTCCCTGCTGCTTGAGGTATTTGCCACGGTCATCACCTACCCTGTATGCCCTACTCACACCAACCCCTGTTCCACCCATACCGGGCGGTACTAATTGTTTCTTCAACATTCTGTGGCAGCTTCCTGGCCGCGTGCGCATATGGACCCCGTCGCTCCACGCTGCCTTCACGAAACAGCCGGCGAGCGGGTTCCACCACCACGCGAGCATACAACATGCATTAAGATTAATTTTCTCAGCGTTCACTTCCGTCGTTCCCGTACGACTCCCAGTTCATTTTAATTTACTCCGAAAACCTGCCCTGAGTGTCTCTCTCTCTCCCTCTCTACAGCCTCGGGCCTGGAGCCCTGAGCAGCGCGAGAAGCGTTGAAGAAAAATGTCTCACACAACCATACCTGCTAACTCCACACAGGCCTGGTAGCGCGTACCTCGGCTAAGTAGAGTCCTTTCGTCTGCTGCTTCTCCTGCCCGAGAAGCGAAACCAAGAACGCACACGGGGCGGGCTGCCTCGCAACTAGCGCGCGCACACACTACTGAACTAATTGAATTTTCCTTCGGCAAAAATCATATTTCATTGTGTCGGTGGTACTGCCTGCGCTGCTCGGTTCCGCACCAGTCATTGTTGCTTCCCGGTTGCTGCGTGCCACGGTGCGTGATACACGGGCCTGCTGCGATCTGAGATATGAGCGCGCGCGCGCGCTCCGCGTCTGGGTGTTTCTATTGTTATTTTGCATATAGTACACATAAAACAATACAAAATCCGCCCCCAAGCTCCTCCACACTTTGTCGATTAAATCGTTGCCTCGTATCCGCCATCCCTGGGTGGAAAACCTTGCGCCAGAAGTCTGCTGGTTGGAGTTAACTTGGCCGGCTTACTACCGTTTTGCCCTACCCCTGCCGTGGCAAAGAAAACCAGCGGCACGCTGAAAGGAAAACTTGTCCCCATGCTTGACTGACAGCGGGATGGTGAGTTTGTACCGTTAATTTCCTCTACCCCATCAAACACACTCCACACTCGGGACAGCGCAGGCAGACAGCGACAGCTTCCCTGCAGAGAATGGGAAGAACCGTCCATGGGCTGGGAAGATGACTTTTGTTTTCGAAGAACAAAAGCGCACTGGAAGGTAGGACGCGATAATAACAGTGCAAAGGAAACTTCATTCCGAGAAGCCAGGCAGCAGGATGAAGTTACGGTTAGGTAGATTAAGAGCAAAAACAGAGGATGCTTTAATTTTATGACAGGCAGGGTGGTTGCGATGGGATCGCTTTATTGTCCCGAAGCAGAGCTGTTATTGAAAAACGCACAGAAAACTGGTGAAATTTGGCAAGTGAGTACGGCACAGTACACTACCAACATCATTATCCGGAGTTCTTATGTATAAATGATGAAGCACATTTGTTTAAAAAGAAAATTAACATGTTTTTCCAACATTTATCGCACTCCGTAACTATTTAAAATCACTCCAATACCCATCCCAAATCAAACGAACTGCCCTTAATCGACCGGCAGCACCCGAAGCCAACACTCACTGACAATGCAAAGATAAGGCTTTGGTCGCTCCCGTGCTGGTGTTTTGTGTGGAGGCTTATCCGGGAGGCTGCTCACTGTAATAAAATGAGATTTTATGGCACGCTCCCCCATAACACACACTTTACCGGCGAGCCTTTGCCGATTGTTGATTGCCGTTTTCAAAACGGATGCACACCGTTACCATCACGTCATGTTTTACCGGGGGTTCGGAGCATCCCAGAAACAGGGTTAGCGGCGCCAGGCCGCAAGACGACCCTTACCGACCCCCAAAACCCGTAAAAGGGGTTTGCTTTTCATGGCAGCAAAATGTTACCTTTGGTACCGAGACCGGAACGCATATTTAAACAGGGTCTGCCTTGGAAAATCCGTCCGTTGGCATGACCTTGGCATGGCTGGCGGGGAAAGCGGTGGGGGAAGGATTTCCGGCGAATTCCTTCACATCATTATGCCTTATCCTTAACACATTGGACCCCACCGCCTATTCACCACCATGACACCAAGGGTTTGGGCCTGGTCTTGCAGCTGAAGCGCCACCCCTCGCCTCGTCGAAATGATTCCGTAGAATTTTCTCATTATATTGTTTAAATTTTGATTTTAATATTGTTTGTAATTAGAAAATATAAAAAGCTTACGCAAGGTGGCAATAAAATCTTTTCCTCGCTTGGCTGTGCCGCCCCTGTGCTGCTGCTGCTACAGCTGCTCTAAACAGACTTGGGTTAGGATATGAGCCGGTGTTGACGTTAAGGGAGAGAGGGTTGTAGAAAACGAGCACAGTGCGGCAAACGGGGATCGTTTTACACGTACTCAGCGTAAAGCCTAACCGGAGCTTGGGTGGTTTTTACGATGCTTAGTAGTCCCTGGGACGGGAAAAATCATTTTCATTGCCTTTTGGTTTAAGCAAAAGCTATCATTGAGCAGGGAAGAGAGTAAGCGAGACTCGAGACGGTTGGTTACCTTTTTGATGGGTCTGTGTGTTGCTGCTGAACAGAGGAGGAGCAAATGCGCTAATCTTCTACCCACGGCACCGAACGGGCCCATAAGTGAAGCAAAGTAACTCGAAGTTACCCGAGCGAAGCAAACATAATTACGATGTTACGATGCAGAAGTGAAGTTTATTCTTTACTTTTATCTTCAAAAACCAAAAGACATCTAATTCATGCTTGGCCAATATTCTCTGCTCATATATTTTTGTTTAATTTTATAAGCATCTTTCTTGCTTGCAGGATGACGAGAAACCATTTGTGATGAATTAAGCAAAGCTACTGCAATGTTGGTGTGAGCAAGATGAAGCGTGAACCAGGGCAGTGCTGCTTCAGTAAGAAAGATACCAATCATCGGTGTGAATACTCACGCAATCCATAACTTGGATCCTGTGATGCTTTGGAACTTACCTAAAAACAAAAAGGAGAGAAAGGGAAAGAGTTAGTTAAAAATATCTTGATGTAACAACAATGTGACGGTTTTGTAAGAATGAATAACAGCGGCAAAAGAGACGGACATTGGAAAATGTATCTATTTTTATACATCTATTGAAAAAAACATGTTTTGTTGAAATAAACACAGAATAGTTTTTTGTATTAGAAGAACGTGCTCATCATAAATCGAAGTACATGTTGTCGCTGAAACCCAATTAGTAAGGTTATTAATTGCGCACCTGATTTTTTCTTAAAGTGATTAGCAAATACTACCATCCACCGTGAGCATGATTTCTACTTGCCATCAGCTAGAGCGTCATATTTCATCTCACCAACCCGCGGTGAGATGGTTTCTGGTTATTCAATTAGAATCCCTTAAGGATTTCACGTCTAATTTATACAACACTCACCATCATCTACAGGGACCGACAACGATGCGTTTTTGCTGAATAAAAGCAAAAAAAGAGCAGAATGAATGAAGCCCAGCCACAGTCACACAAGACTGGAAGCGAAAGCGACATGGCGCATGGACCTGCTGACATGGGGAAAACTCGCGAGCAGCAGTCCGAAGAGCAGCTTCTTTGCTTCCCTACTTGCCCTAGAAGCACTCGGCACGGAAAGCTTGCCTGCTGCTGCTTTTTAATAATCTTTCCCATTTTGTCTGCAAATCGGTCATTCTTTGTGCGCGCCGAAGCACGCACGCCCTTTAGACTACTGGCGCGCTTGTCCGGGGGCGCGCTGTGGTAGAAAAAGTTTTTGCCCACAACGAGCCAAGGGCAGAGCAAAAGGGGCCGCACGATGTCCACGGGTGTCGCGCCGGTGTCCTGCGCTACTGATCTTCAAAATATGATAACGAGACCCAGTGCTGGGAGGAAATCTCTGGGAACCATTCGCGAGTTCTGTACTTCCCGGGAAATTCTGAACTGCCCACCATCCCACACCTTGGCGGATGGTTCTGGGATGATGACGGATCAAGGGAAAATTGAGCATATTTTTTCCGTACCCGTTTTCCTCCAGTTCTTAAGGTTTTTGAGTTTGTGTGTATGTCTGTGTGTAGAAAATCCCTCATACTATCGCTATCATTATTTCGCTACTCAAACTACTTTTTTTTTCTCAGCGCTCCCGTTGATGTCCAGCAGTACGCTCTCGTAATGCCCGTTCAAAAAAGGGACATTTTTCAGCATTTAGTGCTTTTTGCTACGACTTGATAAATTAAAAGACATTGTATCAACCGCCATCATCGTTCGCAATGGCGAGCACACAACCACACTCACAGTCACTCTTTTCTTTGCATAACTGCACGCTTTGCCGGGCGTCCACATTACCCACGCCGAACCGACGAACATTACTTTTCGCGCACTAGCGGTTTGTCAAGCGACTGGGAGTTTTGGACACTCTTCAGACTCGACGACAGGTCGCCGCCTGTTCCATTCTTGTCCGAGAAGCAGGACTTGAGCCGTTCTTATCTTTCGCAATCTACAAGTGCTTGAGTTGTTTTATATTTATCCGCTTTGCGGGAGACTTTAATCTTTAGGATGGTAACTCTTCTGGTCAGATTTGTTAAGTGGCTCGCAAGTACTATAGTACCGAGAACAGAGGACAGAAAAAATGGTTATAAGAATTTTACTTTACTTTTACTTTATTCTCACAAGTAGAAATTACTTTGAATTAATATCAGGTACTGCTCAGAATTATAGAAATAATGTTTTTTTTCATCATAAGTTACCCAATCGGGCTATTTTTTTATTCTTGCGGAAAAGGTTCAACGCGCATAAGTTTCCACTCGAATTTTACGACAACTGACCTCTGGCTGACCTTTCGACATCATTCTCATAATTTTATCTTCTTGGACACGCCCTCTCGAATGAACTGAAGCTTAAACAAAAACCACTAACTACATCCATTCGCTTGCGGTGAGCAAATGGCTCGGCCGAACCGGCAACGCTCGGCCGAACCGTCGGCGAACGAACAACGGCCAACAAAAACCAACTCGGCTTGAATCTGACGTTGGCTGCCAAAAAAGTATTGCCAACTTCGCACACACAGACACACACACAGAGGAAAAAAAAATGCTTTGCTACCGGTTGGGCCGAAAGTTAGCATCTGATTCTTGTCTTCGACTAGTCTCCTCTTCTCTTTGCTTCTTTTGCTGGCAGCAAGTAAAACTTTAGCTTTCCCTCAGCTTCCCAGCACACGCGCGTCCAATGAAAGCCAGACGCTGGATCTCTCGATGCAAATGAAACAAATTCGTTGGCAGGAGTAAATATTTCACAAAGAAAAGGAACGGCTTAGGGTCTAAGAGGAGCAACAAAAAAAGCCTTACAACCAAAGAGGTAAAAGAGCCCTTGTTTTGTGCGTTAATCATGAGGAAAATCTTCACTGCCAACAGTATGTTCACCTGCAATTTTTACCATCAAAGAAAGAACTGCTTAAGAAAGTATTAATGCTCATAGAACACACACACACACACAAACATTTGCCTTGGAATGTTTCTGCCCGGGTTGGAACTAAACGAACCTCAAACGCCGGGTTTTTCTCGTTCAACTCGGTTGCCGAAATGAGCCAAAAGTCGTCTCATTATGCAAATTTTTACGGCCATCGCCGGATGGTGAAAACCGACTTACTTGCAGCAGCGTTGCGTTTTCTGGACGGAATAAGGGGGGGGTTCGCTTGTCCGGAGGGGCTCCTCGATTTGGTGAAATAAGTTTTATTGTGTGAGAGATATTCTTCGGGCTGGGCATGGGCTTTGGCAGACAACCGGCAGCGGCAGTCCTAAACGACTCTTCCGGAACAAATAAGAGGTGAAACTGTGCGTCGTCGGATGTCGACCGGTTGAAATTATGATTTCTGTAATGGTTTACCGCCGGTTGAAACTCCAGGCAAAAGGAGAACTGGCAGAGAGCGGAAAACCTTGAGCGAAACGGCTACTCTTAATAGAGCCGCGTGCACTTGAATGTCTAATGAATGAGGTTAAGTTGATGCCGAAGTTACTGAGATTTTAAGAGATATTGGTGTACCGGTGGCTGAAGGGGGGAAGGTACGGGAAGCTCGTCCTAAAGAAAGTTGTCAAGAATGTAAGTATCTTCGGGAGGCACTGCAGACCGATATCGTTTGTACTATAATGTCAACTGAATTCAACACAATTTTCTTTCCTTAAATCCTGATTGCTCCGTGCACTCTTACGCCTATCATTAATTCAACATCTTCATTTCAACTCCCCACCACCCTCCTCCGGGAGAACACCGAACAAAACAAACACAAATAATCGTTCCAAAAACCATTGCGTGACTAACGTGTAACTTTATTATTCAACTTTTTCCAACTGTTTCCCATTCGAACCAGGCGAGCGAGTTCAATTTTACAAGAAAATCCGTATTCCCCAATTTGGTATCGAGTTGCCGTCCAATTACTTGCCCGATATCCCGATTCCGCTCGATTTCATCCGCCCGGCCAGCGCTGGGGATCGATAAAAAGGGCTTCGCTTAATCACGGGAGACACGGGACGGTCCACTGTGGTGAACCATCCGTAGCAAAACTTCACAAACCCTTTCCGCGTTACCATTCCACTACCACGCAGTCTCTCTCTCTCTCTCTACGGACGTCTACTGTGAGTGATTCGACCGTGAAGCGGCAACAGAAGAAGCAAAACAATTTACCACAACCGGTCCGAAGATCTTCACACACTGGTGCTTCAACCCTGACAACGCCCAATTACGGCACACGGTGAGACCCAGCGGGGTTCGGAGGACCACCCCACAGATTTGAATTTCCCAATGTGCCCGGTGTGGTGTGGAGTTGGAACAACGTACGCCCACTTTACCTTGCTCAAACTTCACAGTTTCTTCGAAAACCACTATCGTCAGCAGCAAACAAACCCCGAATCCGTATACGTTCTGCGCCTTGTATTAGGTTCTATAAAATGTAGAAGAAAGAGAGCAGATACCGGGAGACAGAGAAGTTGCGCTCTTATTTGCAATAACTTCTGTCTTCTACAATATAGTTCCTTTTCTTCCTTTTTACCCACATCCACTTCGGTAGACTCAAGCATTCAAATATGGTACTGCTTTTGTCGTGCGAAAAGCCCTTCAGTTCTCTGTTTCTTTCAAGCAGGACTTAGCCGCAGGTAGCCAATTTTGCTCGTATAAAATTGTTCGATTCAGACTCTTTCTGTAGACATATAGCCACGAAGACCAAAAGATTGGACACATATGGTATTTCACGAGAGAGGGGGTGGGGGGGGAAGAGAGAGAGAGAGAGAGAGAGAGAGCAATAGAGAACACACAATTGGATCACTTGGTAAAGGTGAACTTCACCATGAGTGGAATGAAGAGCGACCAAAGACGAACACGACGCTACCCTGGGCCAGGCTGCAAAATGAAATGGCAGCAGGATTCAATATTTCTCGCTAAAAACAATACCCATGCTCCACGACTCGACTGGTTCGATATTGGACATCCTGGACGTGGAATGCAAAGTAAAGAAAAGCTCAATATCTCTGGTCGAAGCCAAGTAGGTGCTACAAAACCAAGATCAGTAAGCATTGTGATGGAAAGGCCTGAGCTCCAAACACACTGTGAGGTTGATCTTAAGAGAACACAATAATCCTCTAACCTCACCCTTGTGTGATGGAGTCCCACTTGTACAAGCGGGGGCAAATTGCTCTCCATCGCGTTTCCAATTGAGTCAGACCACGCTGTGAGCCGCTGTAGCTCGACACTGACAACCTGAGTTCGTCACACTGCACACGATGAGCAATACACCCGCCAACCCATAGATTTCCACCACCGTGGTCGATGGTTACGAAAACAAGGTCAATCAATTTGTTTGCTTAAGTGCACTTCTATCGAGTTTATCATAAATTTTAGATCGATTGTTATAGATGGGAAAGGAAGGGAGAAAGCCCACAGTTCCACTTACGTAATGTGGGCCCTGAGGTTTACAAGGGGTGTGGGTTTTCCAGCCCGTTTTGCTATGCCCTTAGGAATTGCGCAACCGAACCCTAAGCACTGGTACAGAGCATTGTACTTTGTTGTTTTGGGAAGGAAAAAAGGAGCACAACAAGAAGCCTCCAATCCTCATCCACTCCACAACAGAACCAATGGAATCGGTTTGGGTAACATCCAAAAAAGGATCCACGACCACCGTGCAAGTAATGGGTGGTGCGAATCGTTTGGGAGCATCCGAATAAAAAAAAATGCAAAAGAAAAGCACACGAAGGAAAACGCAGGCAGGAGGGAGAAGGAAAATTCCTCCCAGCACTCGGCCGTTTTTGCTTCCCTGACCAGATGCTATTAGTTTGTTTTCCTTGCTGGCTTGTTTTTATCTGTTGGAAAGCAAATTTTTTTTTTTTCTTGTTGTTCCCTCTTGATCTTTGCCGGCTCCAACAGCTCGCTTTGCTTATCGAATCCAATCGGTACGAACGTGATGAGGCATAATCAGGCACTCGGAAGGAACGAACAAAAAACCACACATATACACACACTTTGGAACATTTTGGAACACGGAATCTGGACATAAACGCAAGCAGTAGCTGGGATGGTGGTAAAGGGACAAAGGGAAACGTTGAAGCCAGCGCCAAACATCACACCGTAACAGCTGGAAGAGCCTTTGGGCAACTACAAAACAACCGAGTTGTTGAAATGTTGCGGTTTTGTTGCTCATCACATACACGCTCACGCACCAATTGCTATGGTGGATTTGGGATTGGGTAAGGGTTCTACCAAAGCAATGTAGTTAGTGAAGGTGGTCATGTACATGTGCAGTCATGAGTAGTTGTTTTGGTTGTTATTTGTGCGTGTGTCTTTTCCATCTTTTTTTTAACATGTTTGCAAGGCTTCTTGATGATGGCAGGAGGCTCTCAGCGTAAGGTAGGGTTTTGATTGAAAGAGGCGACGTTACTTACACTGTAAACGTGTTTAACAAGGCGTCCTCAATGGGATTCAATGTTACCGAACAGGAAGAAGTTTTTAAAACAACAACACAAATAACGATAAGTAAGCTGAAAGCTCGATTCAAAGGAAACCAACAACGTAGTTTTGTGGACGATCTACTTAAACAATTAACTATATCTTCATTTTGCATTGACATCTTTAAACCCTTTTGAAATCTCTAATTTCAATGCTTTTCAATTTTTGTTATGATATCATGAGATTATGGTCAGTCGGCTAGGAACGCGGGATAGTTCTTGACTTCATAGATTAGTTTTTGATGTTTAAAATAAACCATTTGTTGGTTTGAATATGCGCCCGAGTTAAGACCGAAATGATATTTGTAAGATTCATTTGAACAGTTTAATTAAAATAAAAAAAAAATATGTTCAATTTCCAAACACAACATATTATACCTCTATTGATTATGAAGAAAATGACTAAATTCAAAGATCCTGCCTTCCATATGGCCTGTAAAATGACGGTACATAATTTAATCATGCTGTCAGGGATAACAGAAATAGAAGAAAAGGGTCATCCGCTCGGTGAACAATCTCAAGCGGAGTGTCCAGCCAGGCAACCAACGATGCCAATTCGGTTTGTTACATTGTAATCAGCAGACATGTATAGTTTCTGGGACGATTAAAAATTAACTTCAACTCTTCCCTCGCTGCCTCCAAACACTGCTCTCCTCCTTTCCCCGGTATGTGTGTGTGTGTGTGTGTGCGTGCCCGGTTGTGAGGTGTTGGTGGTAGCCTGTCGGTGGTGGTTTTATTGATTTCATGCCCGGAGGCACCTCATAAATTAGTCAAAGCAGAAACCACCCCCACGCCCAGCTCTTCCCAGAATTGATTCATGTAATCCTTTGTCCGGCTCGAACAATACGCTCAAATCCCACAGTAGGAAAACGGGAAACTGTACGACGTACGCCGATGGTGGTGCACTGGGAGAGACAGGCCGTGGGAATGAGTCGTTATGGAACTGCTTGCTGAATTGAAGCTCGGAAAAGTTCTCGGGTTTCCAATTTGGCTTTGATAAAATAGGTTTCTTATTCAATCGCTTTGTGTTTCACATGTAGGTGAGTGCGTGTGTACGTTTGTGTATGTATGTTTGTGTGTAAAAGAACATAAAAACGTTTTTCCGGTTGAAGATTCTCTACAAATGCCGGCCTATTTGAGAAAAGAATGGCGTAAAGGGGTTAAGAGCACAGAAGCCTCCCTCTTCCCCACTGACAACCTTTCGGGTAGTTCGATTGAATAGCCGACGGCAATATTGATTCGTTTGGCTCGCAAACGATTTGATCTATTATGCATAAGGTGCTGCCCCCCGGCCGACACAACCGTAACCGTCCCACCTGGTCATATTCGTCGCCCTCGTCCCAGTGGAATGGTGATGCGACTGAACTAACAAGACAACTGTGCCGCAGGTCATCACATACACACAATGGGGCTGCCATCAACTTCCATTAAACGGAACAGTGAAGGAAATTAACAGTTTGAGTTGGATTATGCATTTTCTTGTGCTACTCTTCATGTTCAGTTCTCTCGCTCCTTTCATCCAGCGAGATCCTCTCTAATTTGTGTTTCATGAGCGCATTAACTTTGTTTAAGGCCCCCAAACTAGCCCCCCGCCCCCACGGGGAAACGGTTGCTCGCTGCACTAGAACTACAAGGGGCGACGAAAGGCGTCTTGCACCTAAACGTGGTGCATATTATATTAAGCAAAATGGAATCGCACCCCAAAACTTTCTCCCAAAACTCATCGAGTTGATACAATACAAAGCTGGCGGGCAAAAAGGGGGTAAGCACTACTACTACCATCAACCACACACGTCCTTCGTGTGTGTGTTCGCTTTTTTAGGGTACTAAAAATCATGAACAATAAAGCGAAAAGTTTTTGTTATTTTCCCCGATTTTGGGTTGTTTGGAGAGGCCGGCAGTGCAGCAAAAGTTACTGCCTCCCCGTCCACACGCGCCGACCGGTGGAAGTCGGCCAAACCTACTCGGGCGAACAAGCCGCAAGGACACGGCAAACACACATCACACACAGAGATTGCCCCATTCACAGCAAATCGCTGCCAGGCCGGGAAACGCACATGCGCAAGCTCGCTAGATGGCACACACTCACCGTTGGCAGAAGCAGAAAGCACACCGCGAGCGTGTGTGTGTGTGTATTTTTCGTGTTTCTTTTGGCCTACGTCACAGGGCCGGGTTGGTCATTCGCTGCCGATCCCGCCCCACACACACACACTTTGGGCTGCTGAGTCAGCCTTCGCAGGAGGGTT
>AXCO02007881.1:0-14080 GCA_000473525.2 Anopheles melas | reverse complement strand
AAAAAAAAAAAACGCTGGGATAAAACGTTACATTTAAATACGATTCCGGACCGGGCCGGGCTTTATTTGCGCCAGCCAGGAAATCCAGGCTCAATTTTATGGCACCGACTTTTTGATTGACCGTCGTACCAACATTGTACAGTGCAGAGCGTAATAGTAGCACAGTCCCCCAGCAACCTTTGTTCATTGTGTTCCGATGGTCGCCTGCTTCGATCGACACACACTACACTGTTGTAATGTGGCAGGGTTTAAGGTTATGGTTGGCACCGTACTCCTGGACTGGCGAAGGAGAGGAGGACTGTGTATGGCGTTGAAGCTGTTGGTTCTGCACGCGCTTTCAGCTGGGGCCTGGTGTGCCTGGTGGCATTGAAGGTGAATAGAGCTGTGCTTTCGCTGTGTCAACGTCGTCGCACACTACCATTCACAAACAAAACGTTGTAGAGGGACCGTGTGACGAAGAATCGGAGCTTTATGCTGACCTAGGCATAACAGACAACGGTCCGGTGCAACGACGGCGCTGGCTGGTGTTGTTGGGTTTGTTTGCCAGCGAGTTTCACTGTGTTGAGCCATCTCTTTCCCTTAAATCTATCACTTAGTCCTACTAATGTCTAGGATGTTAGGAACCTATTTAAACAAATCAAATTGACGGACAAAATACCAAATATTGTTTGTATCAGCATTCGTAAAATGGCTCCAATTCCAATGAAATTCCAGCAACTTCCGGTGCGTCCAAAAGGATGCTAGAAAACGCTCAGCGCCTACTCGTTGGTTTCTCCTACAAAACTTGGAAATGATTGTTGATTCCAATATGAATCATCAAACATTCCAACGGCGGAGGAACGATTCGCGTTTGACGCGGCTTCCTTCGTCGGGTGGAACTTCCGGTGGGCAAGGGAGGGTGTGATGTTTTGTGTGTGTGAATTTTCTCATACAGCGGTAATCATGTTTAAAAGTTCGCCGCAAAGGCAGTGCGCTGAGCCGAGCCTCTGGAAGGAGGGTGGCCTTGAAATTGTGATAAATTTTGCACGTGCTTCGTTGCCGATGTGCCAACGGAGGCCGAAATGGGGATGGTCGGTTGGAGGTCACGGTTCGCTTCCCTTCCTCCTATGCACAACAGCCGCCGCCACCAAGATTATATTGGCAGGTCGTATGGGATTGTGTGTGTGTGTGTGTGTTTTTTTTCTCTTTCAATAATCGAATATTCCCAAAGAATAACACAATTGAATTTGTTGTAAAACTTTGCCGTCGATATACCGGGGGGAGAGAGAGAGAGAGAGAGGAAGGAAGAGCTTAGTTGTTGTTTAGATAGTGAATAAGCCGTCCCGTTGTACGGCCGATCCGATCCGGGTAGGCTTTAAGGCAAGCATAAGGGTGAGCTAAGGGTTAAAAGAGCACGTCGCGCTCCACTCTTCCTCTCTTTTCGACTCTTCCGTTTGTGTGGCGGCTCCAAATGGCGTATTTAACGATCGTGTTGTAGATGTGTGTGGTTGATTCATCGGGTTGGCAGCATACCAAACCTTCTCGTCTCGTGTGTGTGTGTGTGTGTGTGTTTGTATGCCCAACAAAGCTTTTTCATCACGTGTTTCCATAAGTCTGCGGTATCGATGTTTGAGTTGGTTTTTCTAGAAAAGTTTCTTTTAGTATTAAAACAATACACTTTTAACTAGTAATGTTTTCTTATATTTGTATGTACTGTTTCAGATTTTAACACACACAAACATCGTGCTCAACATTCTACTAGCATTAGTTTAAGGTGAGTCAACAAACTAGTTTGTAATGTTGGGATTGAATATTGGGATCAACATTAATCTACCAACATGAATAAATGGTAACAGAACATGCTCCAGAAGCATAAGAAATGAAGTTCCTGAATGGCTGTGGTGGAAGCTCTCCAGTATCAGGGGTCATTGTACAGTTTAAAGAGCTTTTCAACGTTTGCTTGCCACATTCTTCTGTACGCTTTTCCTTTTGAGCGTGATGAAGAAGGTTTTAATAGTGTTTTCGAGTGCTTCTTTAGGTTAGATGTAAGCGTATTTGTATTTAAAAAAAAGTAACCATAAAGCTTTAATTTAGCCCGAAAAAGAATGCTCAGAACGGTAGTATACGGCATCGACAGCAACTAATTAACTAATTGAATACGCTTCGGCTACGTTTTCATTGCTTTCACATTAATGAATCGTGAATTGAGTTACGCGGTCCATAATGTGTACCAGCTTTTTTAATATACGTCCTTATCACACACCACATCTGCAAACAATTCCACCCAACCGGGGTGGGCTCACTTGTTTTTTTCCTCCACAGTGCATTTACATCCACAGCGCCATCGTCAAACAACTTCGCTTCCCCTCTGTTGTTCGCACGCCCCTACTAAATACACTGTTAACAAATTTCCCCACAAATTGCATCCTTTTTTGTTTGCAGATGCGCCTAGCGTGTGGCGAGAAAAAGGATGTGTCAGAGTGCTCCGTCCGTCCGTCCAACGAGAGGAAAGGATGTGTGTGTGGTTGGGTGAAGGGGCAATGTTGGTTTGTGATGCTGCTGCGCGCATCAACACCCCTTGTTTGTGCGTATTTGCAGCGTATTTTTTGAGTTTGCAACCATTCGCCATGGTCTTTGTACGCTGCTGGCTGAAATTAGTTTTTCGCTTCGTTTGGGTATCCGAAGCAAGGTGCGAGGTGGAGCAAGAGGGGACTGGTGACGTTTTTTGCTGCTAACTTGTGCATCAAAAGCACTTCCGTTGCCAAGGGAAACGGATCCGTGTGGATGGCAGTGTAGTGGCGATGATCAGGATGGTGCTTCTGCTAGGATCGATTTCATCACGAGGGGTTGGAAAAAATGGCAAAAAACACCAGCCCGGAATGCCGGGAAAGCTGAAATGTTGCGATGATGTGCCGGTGACGTACGAAAGGTTCTTTTTTTTTGTTGCTTTGTCTGTCGACAGTGGTGTGCGTTATCGTGTGCCAGCTCACCATGGAAACTCATCGGCGTTGCCGTACCCGTGTGCGGTAGTGTTTGTGTGTGTCACCGTTCCAATCGACCAGGAGCACAGGAGCATAAGGACGATGCGTTGTTGGGTTGTGGCTTTACCAGTTGGGGTTGGAGCCGAAGGTACACTGTTTTTTTGCTTTGGTCTCACCTGAAGAAAGTGTATGTTCTCCCCACCCCCCTCTACCATCGCTTCTTGGCAGTGCCGGTAGTGTAAAGGTGCGGTTGAAGTTGAGAAGTTGACGAGTAGTGAGTGACCCACTTGTAGCGAGCGTATGTGACGCACAGCAAAGCAAAACAACAAAAAATCGTTGCTGAGGCAACCGGAATGATTGGATTTCGGTGGTCGATGGTGACTGCACGATTGAGATTGATTTTGTCGCTTTTCTCTTTTTGTGCCCACACATTTACTCATTTCAGCGTACGTCCGCGCAGTACGCAAATGATGCATTTAACAGTGGGCGTAAGTTCATCCTGTTAGCGATTAAAACCAAACGCATTAAGAGCATGAAACGTTAATTGTTTTGCTTGGTTTTTATTACGATGTTAGCGGTGCCATAAATCGGGTGGTTTCTTAGCGTCGTGTTAAGCTGCTGGATTGATGCTCTAAAGTACGTGAGTTCAAATCTGAAATCAACTGTGAGGTTCTTTTGAGGCAAGACATTTTGGTATTTGAAATACGCTATTTAAAGATATAGCATTAGTTAGCCATATCACTCTTCCTTTTCCCTATGCCAAACACGCATTATGTACTGGGATTATTCAGTCAGAAATGAGAGTAACTAACGAAATCTCCTACCTTTTGCTATTATAATCTGACACAGTTGTCACATTGACAGACAAGACTGTGGTGTTGTTAGCTCTAAGGACAGTTAAATCCTTTTTAATTCGCACACCTCTTATGCTGTTTTATGTGTATCACTGCCGCTACGAACGATTGAAACAATACCCGGTAGAGGAGATAAAAGACACTTCTACCGTGAGAATCGATTCGAATCTTGCCTTCACTTATCCACCAAACCTGTGGCCAAACTCGTACGAAAGACGACGGCGATGATTTTGTCTGCCAACTCTTGCGTCCTCCGTGCTCAATGCGTGAGAGAGCTCGATTTAGCATACAGATCACGTTCGATGGTTTCGTTTTTCCTGTTTCTCTGCCCCGAATACACACCGCCGTGCACAGTGTGTCCATCTGGAGGCGCAAGAGTTAACACACACCTTCGGCGCGCTTCCATCTGCCGCGATTGCGTGCTCTATCGTTGATTGTCTTTCCAGGAGGGCCGAGCGTTTGAATGTGTCGCCGTGAGCGATCACGAACCGAATTGAGCCTTGTTTCTTTGTTTTTTTCTTTGCTTGGCTGTTTCTTTTCAATGTCTTGTTATTATTTTTTTTTGTCATAGCGCTTCTCATTTCCTGTGCCCGAAATAAATGAAATTCATGTTTTAATTGGCTCGCTGTGCGATATTATTTAAACTCTAACTCTATCACTGTGCAAAGCACAGCTATTGGCAAAACAAAATTTTGATTGTGTTGTGCAAAAATATTTGCCCTCAAAAAATCCTACTGGTCGTCTTTTTATGCGCTCTCGTGGTGGTGGGTGATGGTGAGCGCCTCTTATGTAGGTTACAAGCATGAGCCCTTCCTTGTGCGTGTACGGCTTTTGTTGGTTTGCGTTTTCTTTGCGCGGCGTTTCCTCTACCGGGTGGTGGTGCGTATGACATTTTTTTCGACTTTTTGCCATTTCATCAATTTCGGGTCTGCCGGTTGAGGGGCCGGCTCTCGGCGGTCGTTTCGAGCCTGTCGGGGCACCATCACTACCATCACACGGCCCCGATCATCGCCAACGACTTTGTTGTTGCGTATTGCGTGCTGTTGCTGCCGTTGCTGCTGCTTTATGCTTGCCCTTCTTCGTTTCCTCCTGCTCGGTGTGCCCTCGATTTTGTGGTGTTGGTGGTGGTGATGGTGGCCACTCTGCCACTTGTTAGTGACCCAAATTCCACTGGCTCTCTTGTACGTTGTACTAGACGGAGTTTGTGTGTTTTTCCTCTTCTTCCTTTACCGCCATTTCATGTGGCTGTATGCTTCTGTGTATGTGTCTGTGTAGGATATTACAACTCACGCATTGGTTGTGTCAGATTTTGGTGGACATACATTTAGCGCTTGCTTTCCGGCGAAATAGGGAAAGGTATTTTTTCGTAGGTCCATTTGATTTTGTCTTCTGTGTGTGTGAGTGTGTGTGTGTGTGTGTGGGGATGAAGAAGCATAAAAGAGCAAAAGCTTATCTCTTGTACAGAGATGTTGAACATTAACAAACTTTGCCCCTAGTAAACATCAGAAAACGTGCCTCAAAATCACATTCGCCGGCAAATGACTTCACGATCTGTGGAAAGTGAATCGTCTTTGGTTACATGGGTTGGCAACACAAAAAAAAACCGGCGTCATGAGATGCAGACAACCTGAAGCCAATGTTGCGAGACTCCGGCTGAAGAAGGATACACGTACGTGAGCTTGTTAGAGGTCGACGGAAAGTGATGGTAAAGAAGAAGGCAGGGAGACCATTGCCTTCCGACAGCAGCAAGTAAACGCAAGCCATAGTAGACCAGTTCTGTCCTTTTGGCGTGATTGCTTAAGTAGGTCACATAATGAGTGTCGGTACGGCTGTGTATATACATAGTTGATTGCATGCTTTATCATGTGTCGTGTGTGACAAGGTGATGAGGACGAATTAATGAGGGAGGCTGCTTAGCAAACTATTTAGCGAGGCTTTCTGACCCAATATTGCACAACATTGACCTTGAAACCCCATAGGAAGATGTGTTTTAAAGAGACAGACCTTTGGTGTATTGCAGACTTTGATGTTATCACCTTTAACACGGGATTGGGCAAGCTATAAGCAGTTAATGTGTTAATAAACGCTACATTGATACAAACGATTGCGTTACATGCGTCTCATATTCTGCGTCACATACCTTCACCGATGTGATAATGCCATCATTCAGCAACATACAGACTACCCTCCTCTCGGCCTGTTGCAGAGTGATGAAATTGAGCCACGAGACAGCGGGCACAAGTACACATGCCCTCATCATCTCTTCCCTACTAGCGTCATCACCTGCTGCGTTTCAGAGGTAGATCGGAACGTGAGAAAGGAAGGAAGGAGAGACTGTATGTAGCATATCAACACAACCTACGCACACACACACACACACACACGAACACCAGACGTATCAGCAAATGCTGCCAATTGCAAATGATTGTACGCAGACCGAAATTGTTGGCAAAACCCAGCAAAACAAGCTCCTTCCACACAAAGTCGCGCTTTTATTTGCTCTTTATGCGCGGCACGAGTTTTTGCGCTACGAGCTGTGAGCGATCAATACCAAAGGAGGAGAAGAGGGTCCCGCATCTTCGTAAAATGACTGCACCCTTCTCACGTCCCCTCGCAAGTGGCCAAACTGTCTGTGTTTTGTAGGACGCCGGGGGAGGAGCTCTTTTTTTTTCGGGAGCATCATTTTCAATGCCAAAGTAATTGACCCAATTGTTTGCCGATGCGATATGCTTCGGGGGCTGCCACTGCCACTGAGCTGTTGCTACCGCTGTTGTCTTTTAGGTGTGTGTGCGTGTGGGTGTGTGTGTGGGTGAGACAGAGGGTGATAAGCGGTCTGTTGCTGGCGTTTAAAGATAAGGGAAGCTCCGACACATTCTAAAGCTTGAATGCATTTTCTGTGCACAAATACGCTTACAGAGAAGTGAATCTGGGAGATTCCTCTTTTTGTTTGGGATCAATAAAAAGCCCCCTTTTTGCGAACGATAACCACAATAACACTTGTCACAGAAACATCTAACGAAGACGATTTCCTTCGGTCTTCAGGTTATGCTTCGTTATGCTGGGCCTAGATTCTTTTAAACTTCGTAAGTAGCATTGCATTGTTGTGGTTATTTCACTACCACGATTGTACTTTGTATGCGCCTTTTTTTTGCCTTCTTTTTTTCAATGCTCCTGTACAAGCTTCATTCATTCAGCTAGAAGGAAATAGCTGATTGCGAATAAAAAGCTTCTCCCTTGGGGCTCTAGCTTCCCATTTTCCCTGGAGGTGTGTCGTTTTTTTGTTGCTGCTGTTCTGTTTAAGGGCCGTCGTAGTTTTCTGCTCCGTTTGTGGAAAGCTGCACTCTCCTCCTGTGTGTTGTGGGCAACAGAGAAGCAAAGAAGCACAACATCCGGAATGCTTTAGTGTTTGGTTTGGTTTGTGTGTGTTTGCATCGCTATGAGGTTTTCGCGAAAAGAAACCTTGGCAATGGGGGGGGGGGGGGGGTTATATGGTATATGGGAAGGAAGGAATAAAAATCCCGACCCACAACACTGGCAAGTGGTATTTCCATCATCAATCAAATGATACGCGCCAGTAGAGAGGTAGAGGAGGAAGAACGGCTCCCAAGGACACACAACCACAGTCCTTGCTGCCACACACAGAGGGGAATCGAACGATTTTCCTCCCTCCCAACACAACTGCAGAACTGCTTTGTGTGCGCTTGCGAATAGTCGAGGTGTCTCGTGCTCCATTTACGGTCTAAGATGGTGAATTTTTTTTGTCGGTTATTGGTGTGTTTGTGCCCCAAAGGACCTTGTAAGCAACAATTTTCTGTACGCGAAGAAAGCGCGGTTGTTTGTCCTCCCCTCCCTTCCCTCGCACTCGGAAACGTCGTCGTGTGGACGGGGTGGGATGAAGTTTGTTTTTATGCCCTCGACCAGGCCACTCCCCTGCCCTGTTTGTTAGTGTTCCGTGGGAAAGAAGGAAAAGTTTATGCGCCCAGTTCCTTCGCCTTCAATGTCCGTGACACTGCTGAGTTGGTGGAGGAGCTGGGAAGAAGAGAGAAAGAGAGGCGGGCGGGTTTATGGTGGGTGCATCGTTTCGGTAGATTGAACTTTTTTTACACTTTCATTACTTCCGACATCTTTCTTTTTTGTTGTGTGGGAGAAGGGGTATAATATATTCTTTCCGTAGAGCAGAAAGCTCTTCTTGTTCACAACACACTAAAAACGATGCACTGTTTATGATCCATTTTAAGGGGTTATTTAAAATAATGCGCGATGTGCTGTGTTGTCCTTGGGTTGTTTTTTATTTGTTTTTGAAAAGCTAACTTCTTCTCTTCTACATGCTTCAAGTGATAAGAGAGAGTAGAAGAACACAACGCAGCAAAGCAAATAAAGATTTCAGAAGTTGCATTTGATAGTTGTGGATGTGATCTCAGGTGAGATTTGATCGGGAGTCCGCAGTGTATGTGGTGTGCTACTTATCGATTGCTCTATCAAGACCGTCTGGAGCGGACGCTTTAATTCGCCTATATGAATCATTATCGCAAATGCATACTATCAAGCTTATTTGATAGGAGAACCTGGTTGTAAATTTTTGGTAATATAGATTGGTGGGTTTCGCTCTGTAATATTAAAAAAAAAATAAATTTGTTTACTCTCTCAAATACGGAAGGTAGATAGGTAAACAAGTGTAAAACTCACTTCGCGTCCCGCCGTATCGTTTCCCCGTGCCTGTTAGCATTCAGTTTTGTTTCGGTGTGTTTGTGTGGATTAACTTTTCCACGTAATTTCGCTTCGCTTGAATGGCTTCCCAATTGTTGCGTCGCCAGCGCGCACACCAGCTCGCGGTGTTATGCTGTGTGCTGCGGGGCGCTGTGTTCAAGAGTGAAAGCGCGGTCTGACAAAACACACCTCCCTCCCCACCACCGTCTCGGCATCGTCCTGCGGGGCAGTTTTGGCACTACAAAAAGCGGTGAAAGCGATACTGCTAGATGTAACCTTCCTCTCTTGCGTTGATAATGGGAAATTGTGAAAAATCATCCATGCTTTCACTGTCAAGTACGAGGGCGGCGTAAAGGTGAGACGGAACACGGAAGGTAGCACGCATCAATCCCTGGAGAGTGACATGTTCGGGGGAGATAAATTTGAATTTGATGAGGTTGCTGACAAAGATACTGGAAAATCGGCAATGAAACTCGTCATCCCAGAGACACACCGTGATGTTGTTTCGGAATGTGTTTCATTCTTAAAAATAGACCAATTAAGAACTTGCCTTGGGTGGATTACATTTACATATCGTTGATACCATGCTCGGTAATGTAATATTGACATGTATTGTGAAAAGAAAGAGACATGTAAAAATAGATGTTGAACGTTTTGGGAGAACGTGTGCGTGTGTGTGTGTGTGTGTGAGAGTTTTTAACGAAGACCTGCGGCATGCGTGTTATGGTCACGTCGTCATTCGCATACTCACCTTTATCGTTTTTCGTAAGGTTTCACTTTCGATTTTTGCCTCTTGCACGCTTCCTTCTACCTCGTTCCCTGGCGGGGTTTTATTGCACTTTCAATCGCTTTCTCATTAACGACTTCTTTTTCTCCTTTGTTTGCTGTAAATTGTGTTACCAGCGGCAGCACCACCGGCCACCGGCAGGGATTCCTCTAGCTTGATGACGCTATATAACAGGCTCACTGACTCGACGAAAACAGCGACGATCATTATCAATGTTGCTGTTGTTGAGACAAATGCTCATGATGATGATGGCATGTGCTGCCGCAACGCTATTACTTGCGATCATTTACCCTTGATCGGCTACCTGCGCTCGCTGGGGATGAAGAATGTGCCCACATCCCAACAGGCGGAACGCATTTTCTTCGTCTCCGATGGCTAGAGGACGTACAAAAAAAGAGAAAAGGAAATGCATCACACTCACTACTGCAGAGGCAGGGCTCAATTCACCCCGTAAACGCTCACTGTGTCGTCGAGTGTGCGTGAGAATTAACCGCTCGATTGCACTTTCTTACCGCTCTCGTTCACTATCCCTCTCTCTCTCTCTCTCTCTCTCTCTCTCTCTCTCTCTCTCTCTCTTTCTTTCTCTCGCTTTGTCTCTTTATTTCCTTCTCTCTACTCTAACCGTTTGCTCGTCAACCCAACCTTTAATCAAAGTGCGCAATGGTGTGTGGTGCATTTTCTTCACCGTGCGCGCCAACTCAAGTGGAGCGTCAAGCTTCAGAGCGCAGTTCGCTTGTGCCTCGTGTACGATCGCAAAGTGGAGATCATGTGCTTCTTGTGACTTTACGATGATGATGATGTGAGTCAGTCTGTGTGTGTGTGTGTGTGTGTGTGTGTGTGCGTGTATTGAATAGCAAAGTCACTCGCGCGGTGAAAGTTTTTCCATCCGTTTTTTTCTTCTCTCTTTTCACTCAGCTAAACGGTAAGAGAAAAGCATAAGCTCAATGTTTTAGAGGGGTCTGTTGGAGGGGTTTCGTGTGGTGTTTGACTCATGCTAGCATTTAAGACATTTTAAAGATTATTTGTGCAGTAAAGTTGAGCCATATGTGGCTTAGATAATTTACAAGGAGATGAACATTTCCCAAAACTGTTCCCATATATCAGCATTATAGCTCTCTGAGGGGCAGTATCTTGATGCAGCATGATGATGGCTGCATTTCGGCCATCCCGTCGTACCACGCAAAACATCAACTGTGTAATCCCCGTTGTGCACGGGTGATCTATTTTTGTGAGGTAAAAATTACAAGCCGCTCATATTGCAACAAGATGATCGAGAGAGAGAGAGCGTTAGAGATGCGTAGAGTGACTGACAGCGATTTAAAGTGAGACGCAACGGCGCAGTTAGAGCGATCCGTGTATGCTCCGCGGCGAAGTTGATGTCTTAAGGAGCGGGCGGACGGGTCGGACGATAAAATCACATCTGTTGGTGTGGCAGCGTTTGGTTCGTTACGCTGTGAGAACGCTAGAATAAAGACCGGAAAATCAGCACCATCCGGAAAACATTCGAAATCACTCAACCTAACCTCACTGGCGTGTTCGGGGAGGGTTGGTGGTTGTGTTTGGATTGTACAGTATTAGTTCATGTGCGTTATTGTTTCAGAGCACGCCACACACACACACACACACACACACACACATACACAGAGTAAAACACAGGCTAAGGCGAATGAAGTTGTGTCTTGTGTTCAGTATCGCAGGAGGTGAGTGACACTTGTGGTGGGTTAGTGACGCACAGGTTTTACATTGTTGGCGGGCGTCTCGACGAGCTCGACGAAGAACGCACGAGAACATACAAGAGATCTTAGGGTAGAAACGGGTAAAACTGTACGGGTAAAAAAGGACCCACCAACCGATCGTTCAAATGTGTCTCTTCTGTGTGCGTGTGAGTCATTGATTTTTGGGATGTTTGAGCGGGCGGAACGACCGAGTTCAAGAACGGTGAACCTGAGATGTCTCCGTATGGTTATTTGCCTGGTTTTTTTGCCGCTTCTCTCGTTCTCGCTCGCAACGGCTTTAACCCGTGGCAACAACGGCGCGTTCAGGCTCCGGCAAGATAAGATCCGCATTATGCCTTCGCACCTGAGAACCCATCGACTTGCAGCCGCCGCCGACCTGCAAAGTGACGTATAGGAAGCCATTAATCAAACATATAGACAGACCCCCCCCCCCCCCCCATCGTACCTTGCAAGATCTTCATTGGCGTTTGCATTGCCGTTCGGCTCGCTGCAATAAAACTGGAGTGCGTACTGTGCGCGCGGCTTCAAGGCCATCCTCCAGGTTCAATGGCGCAGTGAATGCTTCACGTCACTACCCACACACACACACACACACAAACACAACCACACACAAACAGCAATTCCTTCCTGAATCGATCTTCCTGAAGCGGGAGGGAAGGGGGTAGGTTTTGTTTGTCCTGCTTGTTGACGAAACACACCGACGGACAGAGAGGGGGTCCAATATTTAACACGTATTTCTATTAACATTGCCGATCATTGACAGATCAGCTATGACAGTCGTAAGAGGAGCTGTGAGTCGTTTGATTACAACAAGCGCGCGCGCACACACCCTTTTCACACTCCGACTGTGACAGTTTGACAGGAAAAATGAGTGATCTTTTTAGCTAGGAAGGATGGTTTTAGCTTCGCCTTTTGCTCAGGGAACCACCGACCGACTGTTTTGTAGTGGAAGGGCATGTGTGTCACTTTTATGATGTGCTTTAACATATCTGCAAGCTCATCCACTCGTCCGGATATGGATGGGTCGTTTGTTTTTCCCTTCTTTCCTCACATTAAAATGCCAAGGACGTCCGCACAAGACGCAAGACACTACTGTGTATCCTTTGCACCCGGTCTGCCCGGTGTGCGGTCCCCTACACCGTATGTTTTATGCGCTTTGGAATTTCCTTCACCCAAAAGGTCACCCAGAGCTTTTATTCCTTATAACTGCATAAAGATGCATCATTTGTTGTCGTTTTCTCGAGATGCAATAAAGCCACAAGGTAGAAGAAATTGTTCTCTATTTAGAATACATTCTTCGCAGGGCCCATATTTCTTTATAGTGCTGTTAAATGGTAGTGTGTTTCTTACCGGTGCAATTCTGTTTCGTTCCACCACGCCCCGATAGAGCGAGCCACCACCACGTGGGGCTAAAGCTCGCGTTCATTCGCGGTCAATGATTCGTGCGAATGGTGGTGGTTCTACGGGGGCTTTTTTGTTTCTTCGTATTTTGCTGTCCTTCTTTGCTTTAGCGCTCTGGTTCGGTTGTTCCACCTCTGTACTTCGAACGTTATGAATATTTATGTATATATCAAACAATTTCAGTCCATTGCTTCCGCGCGTTTCCCGTCCGCCGCCGCCGTGTACAGTGATAATCGTGTAACATTAGGGTTATCAGTTGCTCAGATGCTTGTAGAATTGCTTATACCCGATTGCTGGCGCGCTGTGTTTTTTTTGTGGTCATGTTTAATTATAACGTTTGTGTGTGTGTGTGTGTGCGTTTTTTGTTGTAAAGAAACTCCCCATTGAAACAACAATCAATGGGAAGCAATTATGTAACAAGCGTGGCAGTACAAGTTGGCAATACATTTGCTCTTGCTTGCTGCTGTGTGGCGGTGTATGATGTTTTGTGCATCGTTTGCCACTGGTTGATTACGCTGCTGATCGTCGTCTTATCTACGAGCAACCTTCCGATTCGTCATACTAGTACTGTATACGAGTGCTTTATCAGCAAAAGATGTTTATAGCAGTGTGTGCAACTTTGTACCGTTGAGAAGCGGGGAAAATACTGAACACACCCTATCGGGCATTAGGAACACTGTACTTCCTTTAGTTTTTTATCACAAGGGAAAAGAGAGATGGGTTTGGGATATTGTAGCTAATCTTAAGGGAAACATTTCGGCTGCAATTTTAGGTAATAAAATGCGAAGAGACACTGCAAGACCCAAACCTGGGCAGGCCATAATTTGTTATGGTTGTAAAAACCCAAACATACGGAAAAGGTCTATGTTTTGTTGATGTTGATTGAATCTGCGCATCCAATGTGTGGTGTAGACCCGCCTGCGGAGTTGCTAATTTAGCTGTGAAAATAGACATACGCCTAGATTTCATTTGCGGGGAAGGTACACGCAGAAGGGCACGAACCTATTTATAAACACCCTCTTTGGGAACAAAACTCGGTATGGACGAGAGTGGTTGATGATTGCCAGAACTTGAGAGTGTTCTGCATGGGGATTTCATTTCTTCTGAGTGTTTTATTTGTACCTGAGTGGAGCGCGTATTGGAGTTTGGGGAATTTCATAACATAATCCTTCAGTAAAAACTATGTATCAGGAGACTTACAGTGCAATAACTATGTCATTGAACCTGGGGAGCCTTAACCTTTCACCATGAACGTGGATACTTACGTGGCAGCTGGATAGAAGTGGTTAAATTTTGATTATGTATTCATATGGGAATGATACCAACTCCAACAACAACAACAACAACAACAGCAAGCCCAAACAGTAGTTTAACGATTGCGGAAATTAAAGCAACAGCTCCATATAAATGCCTGACCAGCCTTTTAGAACCTGTTCTGACATCGGTTAGCATCGTTAGTGTGGCTCTCCCAGCAGCAGCAGCAGCAGCAGCAGCAGCATCTCGAGGGCACAAGGCGCCATAAACGACGAAAGAGAAGAGGTAAATTATTGGGCCTTGAGCTACCAAGCCCGAAACTTGTAAACTGAAGCCATCTGCATGTTGTTGTGGACGACCCTGAATAAGTGGGACATCGCT
>AXCO02007880.1:0-14103 GCA_000473525.2 Anopheles melas | reverse complement strand
CGCTCTAGCAGCAATCGAACACGACATCGAACATGAAAACTGTATGGGATTTGACATGTTCGTTTTGGCAACCAACAAATCGAACATGTCAAATCCCATACAGTTTTCATGTTCGATATCGTGTACGATTGCTGCTAGAGCGCCGGGTATCACCCAATCCGCGTAAGTCGAGAATCGCGTATCTCGGGAACAGACTGTATCTGCAGATCGTAAATGTCAATCGATGTTTCCAAACCATTTTCACGCGAAGTAACAAATAGAACAGGTCGATTGGAAGAAAGAGTACAACTAGCACCATGACTCCGGAATTATCGAATTTTGAAACCGACTCTCCGGCTCGTCAGCAGTACTCAGCGCACAATCCAATAGAGCAATACGTTTTGCTCGCTAAAGGAGCCAAAGGTGCGGCCTGTACGGAATTGATCAAACAGGTACTGGAAGCACCGGGAGTTCACGTATTTGGAGAACTGTTGGCCATGCCCAACATTGAAGAGGTAAGCAATAATGGAAGGAGGATTGTGTTTGTTGATTTTTTACTACTGTACCTGATGATTGCCTTTTAGCTACAAAATGGTCCACACGCAAACTACTACAACACACTGAATTTGTTTGCCTATGGAACATATCGTCAGTATCTAGAGAATCAGACGAAACTTATACAGCTTTCCCCGGCAATGCAAAAGAAGCTACAACACCTGACGGTGGTATCTTTGGCGATTAAAAGCAAATGCATTCCGTACAACGAGCTGCTCGATGAGCTGGACATTAAAAATGTACGTGTGCTGGAGGATCTAATCATCGAAGCAATTTACGCCGATGTTATTCATGGCAAGCTGGACCAGAAAAATAAGCAACTGGAAGTAGATTACGCCATTGGACGAGACATCCGCAAGGGTGATGTGAAGGAAATTGCCTCCACCCTGCAAGAATGGAGTGATTCGTGCGAAACCATTCTGCTCTGTCTTGAGACCCAAATTAATCGAGCCAACACTGAAAAGCAGAAACGTATAAAGCACAAGGAATCGATCGATCAAGAGGTGCGTTTGAAAGGGTGGGAGCGATGGAAGGATACGTTCGAAAAGTTTATTACCATGCTTTCTGTTTCAGATTGCCAATTTAAAAAAAGCGATAAAAACTCAAGCAGTAGAGTCCGACGAAGCAATGGCTACAGACACATGCCGGGATATCGTCGGTGGGCTAGATCTGCGGAAAAAACCAGCCAAATCGAAGAGCCTTAAAGGTTCCGGTAAGTCGTGGTTTAAAAATTTTACCTAAGTCAACTTAAAGGGCTATTCTTTATGGTCAGTTATAGATGATTTCTTATTGCTTTACAATTGTTTTACGGCATGCTACCGAAAGCATCCATTTCATTCCGTTGAGTGTCAATGACGCTCTCTGTTCTTTCATTGTTTCTTTCAACATCGTTTTATTATTTTGTTTTGATTTTGTTTTTCATACAATTCACTTATTTTCTCATTCGAAAGGTCCAGGAAAGTCAGTATCGAAATGATTGGCTTAACTCCCTCCCAAGAAGACACACGCGCCTCAGCCTGCTAACCAAAGGGCAGCTTTTGGGATATTAAATCATGAGTGTCTTTTTACTTTACTTATTCACATTATTTATTCGACGTTTCGAGGAAAGACGGTACACGTGGTGCCGTTTCTTTATTTTTCTCATTACTAACCTATGTAATGAAATGCGCGAATAAAAAAAATATATATATATCAGCGATTCAAAATGAACGAGTCTAGCAAGCTAATGATAATCCGAAAGAGTAAAGGTATGCCAATGCAGTGTACTGTCTAAAACAATGAGCCATTCTTGAGATGTAAGGCTAGATTTGTACAACTTCCGGCTGAATATGGTATGCCACTAGAACGAACGATTCCTTCGGTCCCAGAACTATGCTATCCATTGGCACTGGTTCATTTTTCTCATGAACAGAATTGACACTCAAAATCGCAAGCAAGCCCACTTTCAGGGACGGTTCATACAGAGTAAGATTGATTGTTGTCCCCTGATTTCCAATGTTTGCGATTGTGTAGATAGAGCTTAACGTACCTCCTATATTGGCCTGCCGCAAGATGATTAGTACATTCTCTTGCACAAATGTGGCTAAGGTATGCGGAATATATGAAACTTTCTGCTTCATTTCAAGCAATCTACGATAAACGTGAAGGTGGCTATGTTCATATTCTATAAGCTGCTTTTCAACATTCACTAGTGTATAGTTCGGTGAAACTGGGAGCCATGTATGGTTTGCTGTCGAGAAGCCAGCATTCTTAGACGAATCCCACTGGAAAGGTGTCCGCTCCGGATCGCGTGTAGTATACTGGTAACGATCTGGGCCCGCATTACAAGCCGCTGGATCTACAGTGTCATTGTACGATATCCATACGTCGTCCATACCTATCTCTTCACCCTAAAAGTATATGCAGTTTTAGATGCTTTGGTTTCGAGCTGATGGCACAAATCTGTTAATGCGTACATTGTAAGTAACGGCAACACCCGGCAGCGAAAGCATAATCATATTCATGGAATCTATCATATCTTCGCCAAATCGACTAGCTACACGGTGTTGGTCGTGATTTCCAAGCTAAAATGAATACAAGTTGCATTCGAGATTAAATGTAATACATGCTTCGTACATGCTATTAGACCTACCACCCAATTTGGAACGATAGAGTCCATCAGAGGCATATGGTCGATCCAGTAGTTGATAGTATTCAGAAAATCCTGTGCCGTAGAATCTTTATTGAGATCGGTTATGAAATGAAAATTGAACGGAATTTGTGCTCCAGGCACGGTTTCATTGCCGTAATACTTCATAACGATATCAATAGGCGAGTATGTTTCCGCCATAATAATACGTTCCCGTACGTCGTATTGCTGCTGGAACTCGTCCAGAACGGCACGCCACTGATAAACCATATCAAGCGTTTCGTTTCGATCCTGTGTATAGATGTGCACCAGATATCCAGGGTCGTCCGGGTCATTGGTGTTTCCACTCAGCGGCTCATCCGGGTACTGGCCATCGGCATCAGGAGCTACTTCGAACAAGGTCGGCACCGCATCAATGCGAAATCCTGCTACGCCGCGTCCCAGCCAAAATCGCATTACGTCTTTCATTGCTTCCACCACGGCTGGATTGCGGTAGTTTAGATCCGGTTGCTTCACTGAGAATTGATGCAGGTAATACTCCTTGCGTGTCTTGCTCCACTGCCAGGCACTGCCGCGGAAAAAGCTAACCCAGTTGCACGGTGCGAGGGGCTGACCGTTGGTATCGTTTGGATTCGGTCGTCCAGGATGCCAGATGTAAAAATCATCGAAACCGGGCACTCTCAGCTCGGATTTTTTAAACCATTCATGCTCATCGCTGGTGTGATTGGGCACGAAGTCCAAAATTACCTCCATATTCAAATCGTTAGCCTTCTTTAACATTGCGTCGAAATCAGCCATGGTGCCATACTCTGGTTGAATTTTGTAGTAATCTGATATGTCGTAACCAAAATCAGCCATCGGAGATGCGAATATTGGTGATAGCCAGAACCCGGTTATGTTGTGAACATCCAAATAATCTAACCGTGACGTGATGCCACACAAATCGCCTATACCATCACCATTGCTATCCATGAACGATCGCGGATAGATTTGATAGAATACAGCGGATTTCCACCACCCGTTATCATTTCTTTTATCATGTTGAGCACTTCGGGCAAGGAAGTTTCCTAAACCTAGCCAAAACACAAACAAAACACTATATACGGCGCACAGTTTATTTATCATCTCACCGCAGCCGAGTGCCGAGACAGACTGAAGAGAGAACACGATCACATTTCTTAGCAGTACCCATATTATGTGTGCCCGAAGGGAGATAAGATTATTACCCGAATCATGCAGTTAGCTATTTTTAGAACCGTATAACGAGTGCAGCTCATGCTGCTCACTCGTCTTTCCCGTCGTACACAAAGCATAAAAAGCGATCGTGATGCGATTGTGTGCTTTGCACCCCAAATGCCATGCGATGAGTGTGTTTGTGTATGAAGACGCACTAATGCCTTAAACGCAAGCGGACTGACATGCTCGCAAAGGTGTTTTGAAACCTTTCTTACCTTCAATGTCTAATAGGAATCATCGAAAAGGGAAAATACTACATGCGAACACGGTCGTGTGATTCTGTGTCCCCTCGAGAGCCATTGTCGAGAGGTTTGCAAATAGAAAACTAGTAATCAACGCTTTCCGCGATTATAAGATCCGCTCGATAACGGTAGTAGGTGTATAATACAACTATAAATACAACTATGGGTTTGAAACACCGACAGCAGTTTGTTGAATTGTGTGCACCTAACTACGTTTCAACTGTGTGCCAGTATGGCCCTCTACTACTGGCTAGCTTTACTACTCTTGGGCTGGTCTACTGTGACCGCCCAGAAGGATTGGTGGGAAAGTGCGAGCTTCTATCAAATCTATCCGCGATCGTTTCAAGACAGTAACGGCGATGGAATAGGCGATCTTAATGGCATCAAAAGTCGGTTACCGTATCTGAAGTCACTCGGCATGACTGCATTTTGGCTTTCCCCGATCTATCCTTCACCGATGGCCGACTTTGGGTATGATATCTCTAACTTTATGGACATTCATCCGAGCTTTGGAACGTTGGCTGACTTTAAGCAACTGGTGGAAGAAGCGAAAAAACTGCAATTACGCATCATCCTCGACTTTGTGCCTAACCATTCGAGCGACGAGCATGAGTGGTTCATGAAAAGCGTTCAGCGAGTAAGTGGGTACGAAGACTATTACGTGTGGCAGGATCCCAAACCGGGCACGGAACGCGACCCTCCAAACAACTGGGTAAGAAATAAGGAATAAGAAAGCTTCGCTTTGCCGCTTGATGTCGTATCGAAGTCGTTCTTTTGATTTGCAAAACTCTGCTTTCTGCTTTCAAAAGGTTGCAGCATGGTACGGTTCGGCGTGGGAATGGAATGACGAGAGAAAGCAATTTTATCTGCACCAGTTTCACAAGAAGCAGCCCGATCTGAACTACCGCAACCCGGCCGTGGTGCAGGCTATGAAGGATGTGCTGCGCTTCTGGTTGGACCAGGGCGTCGACGGCTTCCGTATTGATGCGGTCCCGTGGCTGTTCGAGACGGTGGGTTTTCCGGACGAACCTGTTAGCGGTCATTCCACCGATCCGTTAAGTCAGAACTACCTTACCCACATTTATACGCTCGATCAACCGGAAACCGTTGACATGGTGTATCAATGGCGGGAATTGATGGATCAGTACAAACAAGAGCACAATACCACCACCAAAGTGCTCATGACCGAGGCATGGTCCTCGTTGGATGTTGTAAAAACGTACTTCAACGACAGTAATAACCGGCAAGGATCGCAAATGCCGTTCAACTTCCAGTTAATCATGCGACTGGATCAAAATTCGAAAGCATCCGATTTTCAGACGGTTATTAACTCGTGGCTGGATATCATTCCTCCTGGCCACACACCCAACTGGGTGGTAAGTAGTAGATTTCTTCCTACTGGTTTGTTGTCTAGATAATAAAACAAATCCTTTCCTCGTTTCCTACTAGCTTGGCAATCACGACAAACGTCGTGTTTCGTCACGAATGGGTGGAGATCATATGGTAGACATAATGGCTATGATCGAGCTCACCTTACCCGGCATAACGGTCACTTACCAGGGAGAAGAAATTGGAATGCATGACGTTGATATCTCGTGGACGGACACTCAAGATCCTGCTGCATGCCAGCTGACCGAAGAGACGTATCAGGAAGGTACACGTGACCCAGCCAGAACACCGTTCCAGTGGGATTCTACTGCAAACGCTGGTTTTACGAACGCTTCTGTAAAGCCGTGGCTTCCGCTAGCTACCGATTATCCGCTGGTGAACGTAAAAACACAACAAGAATCAGCCCAAAACAGTCATATAAAGGTGTTCAAGGAGCTGATGAACTTACGCGGCACAAACACGCTTATCTGGGGCTCGTTTAAGTCACTGGTACTTGGCGAAAATGTGTACGCTATACTGCGTTCTTTCCCCAACGACAAACGAACATTTGTCGTGCTGGCAAACATTGGCTCCAAGAGCGAAATAATTGACGCTACAAAGTTGGACAACAGTTTGCCGAACGAGCTTGTGTTTCGTGTGGTAAGCGTATCGTCAAATCATATCACCGGGTAAGCCAACCTTCGTCAAATTTATTTGACCTGCACTACATCTATCGTTTATTTTTTTAGAGAATCGGTCGCAACAAACAACATTCTTTTACAGCCTTACGAAGCCGTGGTTTTGGCCAACCATGCGATTCGATTGGCGCAGCAGCTTTATGTATTGATCGGTGCTTTTTGTATGTTGGTGGGTGTGCAATTGTTTAAGGCGTAAACACAAAATTCGTTTAATAGTTTAGCAGTGAAAAAATAAAAAAAGAATATCTTTCAAAATATGTAATTGTATTTTATGACATGTTTTGAAATATTATAAAATCTATATAAGCTTTGAGAAATTTATGATCCCCCTAACATGTATGGCATCAAAGGAAATTTGTTTGAGATTAAATGGTCACTGGGCCGGATTGTCACAGACCATACATCTTATCTCTTCCACCTGCCTATACCACACTGCTGGGCATGGCTTTCAGTGACTTACTGATGATGTACACATCGCAGGATAGTCAAGTCAAGGTCCTACGCGAATGGGGGAGGGGAGGGGGCACGATCCATTCGGGGTTTGAACCCATGACAGCATGTTATTAAAGTCGTTGTCGTTGACGACTGTACCACCAGACCGGCCCAAATCCAAATATCTGTTATTAATATGGGATATTATTCATTCTTAACCATGTTATGTGTTATGGTGAATGGCTAGGTAAAGCCTTTTCAAAGCAGAAAAACCTTTACGGATTCTCATTGTTCGTCATTAGATGGAAGTAGATGTTATCGGAATCTCGAGAAATGTATGGAGGTTATGTAGTATAAAAGAGGTAGAAGTGTTCGAAACAAACAAGCATTTGTTATCTTTTGGAGACTGTCATAATAAAAATGATATATTCGAAACGATATAATAATTTGTAGCTCATTGATAACATTGAGTTTAAAGAATACAAAATCAAATCACTCACTGTACTGCACTTTAGGTGGCAAGTGCAACCATTGAAGTCAAGAAACAATGCCACCCCCGATGACCCCTTCAATGCCGGTAGTAGGTATAAAAAATGATCAATTTGTCGCCTCGTGAGTGTCCGGAAAAACAACACTGAACTCTGTGTGATTGTGTCTTATCAATCAGCAAACATCGTTCAAGTCATCGCGTTTAGCGATTCATTTCTATCTCGCATGCCGGTTTGCATAGGCATTGTTTAGTTTGTGCATCAAACAGCAAATACTCATCATCATCATCAAAAAGATCAACTACCGGTAGCTTCAGGGCGAGCGCGAAGGGAACGAATGTAAAACGCCTATAAAAATAGCAGCTGGCGTATGGCCGGGAAGCATAGTTGTTCCCCCGCCCAACGCAGCGCGTGGTCGTGACAATGTGGTCCACGGTGATTCTTCTAAGTGTGCTTTTGATCGTGCCATCGCTGCTGGCCGACGAACACTGGTGGCAGCATGCCAACTTTTATCAGATCTATCCACGATCGTTCAAAGACAGTGACGGCGATGGAGTCGGAGATTTGCGCGGCATAATGGAAAAAGTTCCGTACCTGCGACGCGAGCTCGGCATCGATGCAATATGGCTGTCGCCGATCTTCAAGTCACCGATGGCCGACTTTGGCTACGATATTGCCGATTTCCGCGACATTCATTCGGAGTTTGGGACAATTGCTGACCTGGAAGCACTGGCGACCGCTTGTAATGCAGAGGGGCTCAAGCTAATCCTGGACTTTGTTCCGAACCACAGCAGCGATGAAAGTGAGTGGTTTCTAAAGTCCGTCCAGAAGGATCCCACCTACAGCGATTACTATGTGTGGCATCCGGGTAAGACGCTGGCTAACGGGACGCGCGTGCCTCCTTCGAACTGGGTGAGTGTCTTCCGTGGTTCAGCCTGGGAGTGGAACGACGTGCGGAAGGAGTACTATCTCCACCAGTTCCTGGTTAAGCAGCCCGATCTGAACTATCGCAATCCCGCGCTAGTACAAGAAATGAAAGATGTGATGACGTTCTGGCTTGGCAAAGGCGTCCATGGATTCCGCATCGATGCCGTGCCGTATCTTTTTGAATCGCTGCCCGTTAATGGCGTGTATCCGGACGAGGAGAAAAGTGGCGAAACGGACGACGCAGACAATCCGACGTACTTGGTTCACCAGCACACACAGAATCTAGATGAAACGTTCGACATGATGTACCAGTGGAGAAAGGTGGTAGATGATTTCAAGCAACAGACACAATCCGAGGATATCGTCCTGATGGCGGAGGCTTACACGCCCCTACTGAACATTATCCGGCTATTTGGTAATGAAGTTTCGGAAGGAGCACACATTCCGTTCAACTTCGAGGTCCTTAGCAACACGTTCAAGGATACGACGGGACAACAGTTTTACGATAACATCAAGCGTTGGCTGGACGTGGTGCCAGAGAACAGATTTTCCAACTGGGTGGTATGTACACCCGATCGACTCGGGCACCGCACGATTCTGCCTTTCTCATACCGTTTTTTTCCTCTTATTTTGATACGTTTAGCTTGGCAATCACGACAACAAACGAGTCTCGTCGCGTCTGGGTGTTGCACGGGCAGATCTTTACCAGATAGCGTTGAACGTGCTGCCGGGAGTTGCTGTCACGTACAATGGCGACGAGCTAGCGATGGAGGATGTCTTCATCTCCTGGAAGGACACCATCGATCCGGCAGCCTGCAATTCTAACCCCAAGGACTATCTGCTGTACAGCCGCGACCCGGTGCGAACGCCATTCCAGTGGGACGATTCGGTTAGTGCCGGTTTCTCAACCAACCGCACCACCTGGCTACCGGTCGCGTCCAACTACAAAACCCTCAACTACAAAGCACAGAAAGCTGCGCCACGCTCGCACGTGAAAATATTCAAAGCTCTCGTACGGCTCCGCAAACAGCGCACACTGCGCGAAGGAACGATGGAAATACAGTTGGTAGGCGATAACATAATCGTGATTAAACGGCACCTGGAAGGAGCGAGCACAATTATTGCCGTGCTTAACTTCAACAAAACCACCGAAACCGTTAAACTGTCGTCGGTGTTTCAAGGACTTCCATCCGCCTTTGAGGTGATTACCTCGTCGATGCAAACCAACTACATAGATGGGTAAGGTTGTTCGATCAATTGACTCACCAATTACTCTCAAGCTTAAACGAGTGGATTACCATTTTTACCATTCCAGTTCCATCGTAGGACGAGATGAAGTTGTGTTGCCCGCTGACGCAGCTATCGTCTTGGAAGGAAATGTCGCGAATGGCATCTAGATCGCGGCTGTAGTATCATTTGACTATTGTTATTCAAAATATGTAGCAAACTTTTAGTGTATAAATTGCGAGTGGACAGTTCTCTGCACAAATAAAAAAAAATAATAAAAACTACTCCGGACCATCACGGCACCGTTGATTTTTCCCACTTCCGGTTACGATTCCTACTAAAAACTAGCCCGCGCGGCGAGAGTTTACATTAGAACCGCTGTATTGTTTTGATTGCGTATTTAGAACAACGTCGTTTGACGTACGTTTCGGTTCAGGATGACGTTTCTACATAACCTCCTCTTGTGGCGGCGCGCTGTTGCAGCACATTCATTTGTAAACATTGTCGCGAAACGATTGCCCTGCGGCCCCCAAAACGATGGATCTCAAAACGTTCAAGTGGGTATACACTCTTGCAATTTGCGCACTTCATGCTGTTTTAAAGTATCGAGGCCACTTATTTTGTACAGATTGCTGCATCCTGTGAAGTACTACAAAGATTACCTCGAAAACAACATTCGTCCCGATGGGCGCGAACTGGAAGAGCTGCGGCCACTGGCTATTAGCTTCGATGTGATCAAATGCGCAGATGGATCCGCAATAGTGAAAGTGGGCAACACAACGGTAGTGTGCGGAATTAAGGCAGAACTGGCCACACCGAATGCGTTAGCACCGGGGCACGGCTTTCTCGTACCGAATGTCGATCTGTCACCGGTATCGTCACCGTCGTACCGTCCCGGGCCACCGTGCGAAGAGGCTCAGGTGTACAGCCAATCGGTAGCGGACGCGATCAGCAATGCCCGCTGCATCGATTTGCAGCAGCTTTGCATCTCGCCCGGAAAGTTGGTATGGTGTTTGTACTGCGATTTAGTATGTCTGGATCATGACGGATGCGTCCTAGATGCTGCTATAATAGCACTCGTAGCCGCTTTCCACACAGGTAACGAAGAATGGGGTACCACGGATGCCGAGTGCGCTGCATAATACTGCTCCATTGTTTGATAACATGTTTCATTTTGCAGTAAAACTTCCCACCATTCAATACAATAGTGACACAGAGGAAACGGAAGCAGACACATCCAGGCTTTTGCCGTTGACGGTTGACTGTGTGCCTGTAACGACCTCGTTCGTGATGGTCGCTGGGTAAGTTAGATATATGACAACATCCAACACGGAGAACCTTATGTATGATTCGATAGGCTAAATAAAATATCATCTATCATCTTCCAGCCGATTGATTGCGGATCCGACCACCGAGGAAGAAAAACTTGCGAGCACGACCTTAACGGTAACGGTAAGTGATGGTAAGATGAGCTTTTTCAACCAGTCCGGTGGCGATCCAATGGACAGCAGAACGCTTAAAAAGTGCACCGACAGTGCAATGAAACGCGAACGGTCCGTGAAAAAGATGATTCAAACCATGCAACGAAAATCATCCAGCTGAACGCAAATGAAAATAAAACGATTAAGAATTGAGAACAGTTTCGGTCATGAGTGTAGCTCATTTTAATTAAGTTTCAGTTCATTATTCACTTTCGTAACAGAAATACATACACTTCGGCGTGTGGCCGTCAGATGAGTAGTATAAGTACCTGGGTGAAGCTGAGAATTCCATCAAGAATTCATCATACGGTCCAACCACAACCGTCGAACATTATATGTCCGATGGATAGTCCGTTGTAGGTTTCACGGCTAAATCATCCGGGCTTATCCGACTACTACAAGGTTCCTCTCTTCAACTCGCTCCTCCAGTCCTGTCTCTGCTTTCAATATCAACCCAACCACCTGCAAGATAATTCAAAGTAGCACCGCCTCAAACTACATATGGGAAGCGTTTTTGTACATCAGGAACGTTACACTGTGGTACACTGACTACGAACATCCAGATTCCATGTCTAACATATCATCTAGATGATGGCTTAGCACTGTTTATCGTTACACGCAGCAAAGAGTAGTAGCAGCACTACACGCGATCCTGCTTCTCGGCGGGCAGTACAAACATTTAAACCAACTATCTGTTTACTCTCTTACATACATAATCACATACCTATGGATAATATTTTCTTAGCGCATGAGTCGACTCTTGGTTTAATCAGTAGCGTCAAAAACAACCACTAAGAAACAATTAGGAAAAATAACTAAAAAAGTGTTTCGTTAAATAATACAAATTTTTATTTACACCAAAAATAAACCAGCTGCTTTGAGTTTCAGTCATACTATTTGTAACTGAATTCTGGCTGTGCATTACACCTATCATGCTCGCTTGAGCATGCGTAACCAAATAAACTTAAAAAAAAAAAAACGTCGATCCATGTGTGGTGTCCTCGCTTACTATTGAGATATGTTGAACACAATACACCGCCGCTGCCTATCTGTCTCGTACCTTCGTTTGTGAAGCAATTGAATTTTGCAAATTATCAGAAAGATCAGAAACCCATTGGTTCTGCGATTATGGAAGGCCTGGATTCATTCTGCTGCTTTACATTTGTCACAACGTCAACATTCCCTCTATACAGTACGGCAAAGCATGCTGCTACATGTAGCTGGCTGTTCTGTCTTTCACACTGCAAAATGTATTGCATTGTTTCGAAACTAAAATTTGACAATTTTCTCTCGTAACATTCCTTACTCCATGGTCTATCTAACTTCTGCTTCTTCTTCTTCTTTTTTGCTCGGGTTTCTTAGGTGTTCCCGGTATGCAATGCCCTTTTCACTATTCAGCCTAACAGCGCAGTATTGTATTTTCTATTTAAATATGTTAAATTGTTATTACCTTCACGTGTTTCAGACGAATTTTCAATTTGTTTCTGTTGCCTATGTTACTACTTCTTTCACCCGTAGCATTCGGTACATGCAATATCAACATATTATTATTATCCACGATTATGCTCGTCCCCATTCACATATCTCTGCCGTTTCCTACTTCTCTATCGGTTGCAATCTTTAAGTTAGTTTGTATTGTGAATGGAGTTACCAAAACCACCACGACGACCAATCAGACTATTTCAATAGTAGTAGGTTCTGACTTCGGTAGCGGATTTACTGTCGATACCATCCATCCAACCATCATATCGGTTAAGCTTCACTTATCTACGTGTGCATTTTAAGATGAATGGTTTTCAGTTAATTTATTTATGCATCGGACTACGTCTTAACATTAACGGCAAGGTAATTTTTACTTTTGGTTCTTACGTACGGTCTACAAAATGTGTCGCACTCCTATCACGTATTTTTCGCTTTAATCAACATCTAATTCGGACTAGCAGAGTGCGATCTGACTAAGATGATGCCTTTTCCTTGCCCCTGTTGACTCTACTCAAGCCTAGTTGAAGCAACCATACGAGTTACCACAAAATTTGCCCAGCCCATTCATCAGCCCATTTGATCATTCAATCAAACAAATCAATTTAAGAACACGCGAAGTATCATCAAACCAACACGTGTGATATCAGCAGCCCACTTTTCAGACAACGCATCAATTTAAATAAATTTGTACGACGTATTGTTCCGCATATGAAGATACAGAATCGCAAAAACAGTTGCAAAAAGAAATGAATAGACATGCACAACCGGAAGGAGTTTTTAAAAAATTGAGACAATGACTTTCGACTTCACTAAACCAACTAAAGTCTACAGGTAATGAGAAAAAAAAATCAGTAAGAATGTGTCTTCGGAAATAAAATTAAAATTTTACTCGAGGAAAGATAACAAACTATAGTAGCAGTAAAAATTAATCAATCTTATTACAAAAAGGTACATTAGAGTAAAAATACGCCTCATCTCACTGAGTTTTGAGGAGTTTTGGCCATCATGCACCGTGTTATGCAGTATTTACCAACTTTTCAGTATGCGCACTTAGTGTAACAAACCTCCTCATTGTAATGTTTTTACACATTTTTAGCTTTTTAGTCTACTATCGGTAACCATGCACGGTAACCGGTAAATGTCTGTTCCATTATGTTCACTTTATCGGAACCAAGTAGACAGTAATACCAACTTTGGAGTTGGAGCAGTAACATGACAGGCAATATTTGACTGATATCACTTTGCTTCGCATAACTTAGTTGCACTGCACACTGGGGCCCGCCATAGGCTCCGACCAACGTCCACGTTTCGTGTTTCAGCTACAGGAGTAAAACTAATAATAGCAATACGTGAAACTATAATAGCGTTTTGCCAACGTCTTGATCACCTCTGACGGGTGTGTCAGGCCTACCTAGGCTTCACATCTATTATCGAATATGTCTGCTACTTATTCATGTCAGCTGCGGATCTTCTCCTATGTTTGCTAGCTGCAGTAACCGCAGCGATTGCGTTAATATTCGGATGAACGGTTGCTTGGGACACTGCTGCACTCGCCACTGCCACCGGGCTTGACATCGATAGTGGAGTCATCACCGTGTTGTTCAAAATGTTTATCTGCTGAGTAGCTTGTGATTGTGCTTGTGGTTGTTGCTGCTGTTGTAACAATTGCGGCGTTTGTTGTGGTTGCTGCTGAATGTGAATTTGGGTCGTACCTGGCTGTTGTTGATTACTAGCAGCAGCTATTATTTGCTGTGCCGGTTGTTGTTGTTGTTTCTGCAGCTGCTGTTGCTGTTGGTGTTGTTGCTGCTGTTGCTGCTGCTGTTGTTGTTGCTGTTGCGGTTGCTGTTGTTGTTGTTGCTG
>AXCO02007873.1:0-14112 GCA_000473525.2 Anopheles melas | reverse complement strand
AAAAAAAAAACACTTCGTCTGGCAACATTTCTGCTTTGTTGTCGATTCCTCCTTGCGTCAATAATAACCCTTGACAGATCATCGCAAAATTGCATTGTTTATCTAGCAGCCAGATGAAGAAACGGGCATCAGCGGAGAAAAATACATTGCCGGTAGCTTAAAATGAAAGTGTTTTAAATTGCCTGCAAGCACATTTGCGCTATGAACGCACGACAAGAGCACATTGCGGTGTACACGTTTGTGGTGTTTTTGTTTTCCTTCAGTTTGTTTTGCTACGGGTTCTTTCCTCTATCATTTTCGTCTTCCACCAAAGCCAACCTAGATGAGCTACCTCAAGGCGTTGGCAATGCCAGGTAAGAATTATGGCCACCGCTTTTTGGATTCGGGTTGTTTAATCGCCTATTCTTTTTTTGTTGTTATTTTATTTCAGCTTTAGCGGTGTTGACTATAAGCCAAAAATATCGAGAGCCGTTTTGATGGTGATAGATGCCCTACGAATGGATTTTGTGCTGCAGGAGGAAAACTTCCAGTTCCTCAACCAGCTGCTGGGTGATGGGAAGGCTTGTCTGTACCGTTTGCAGGTACATCCACCGACGGTAACGATGCCGCGAATAAAAGCAATGACATCCGGTGCGATACCGAGCTTTCTGGACGTGATTCTGAACCTGGGCAGTCCCGAAATGAAGCTGGACACGTTTCTCTATCAAATGAAGCAACGGCAGCAGAAAACAGTGTTTTACGGTGACAATACCTGGACTAACATGTTTCCAGAAACTTTTCATCGCCAGGGTGAGAACTCCGACTCACTCTACGTGAATGACTTTTACAAGGTAACCCGGTTTTTTTACATTGGTGGGTTGGGAATTGGTGTGGACGATCGTGACTGTAATTGATGTTCTGTTTTAGGGCGACAGAAACATAACAAAGTTTCTTAAGCTGGAGCTAGAGATGTACGATTGGAAGTTAATGATCTTGCATTATCTTGGGCTGGACCACATCGGACACGTGGAGGGCCCGTTCAGTGACAAGGTACCGGGCAAGCTGAAGGAAATGGACAAAGTTATAAAAACTATCTATCAAACCATGGACAAATGGGTATGTTATGACAATTTTATAGAAATACAATCGAAGGGAATCTAGTGTAGTGATGGGTAAAGTTGGCAAAAGTCGATTTCGATCCGATTCCGATTAATTCGGAATCGACTCCGGAAGGAAGGACCGTCCTGCATTATCCGGAGTCATTCGGAATCGTCCAGAATAGCCCAGAGTCGTCTAGAGTCATCCGGAGTAGTTCGGAGTCGAAGTCGTCTGAAGTCGTTCGAAGTCCTCCGAATTCAGTTGGAGTCGATCGTAGTCGTCCGTAGTCGGTCAGAGTCGGCCTTTGAAACAAAGGCCTGTTAAACCGCACGGCTCCTGTTGACTCCGAGCGATACCGATTCCGGTCGACTCTGATCGACTCCGGACGACTCCAACGACATCGAACGATTCCGGACGACTCCGAACAACTCCAGACGATTCCGAAAGACTCCGGACGAGTTCTGACTACTGCGACTCCGAACGACTCCAGGTGACTCCGCGTGACATTGGACGACTTCAACTCCGGGCGGAACTAGTGGTTCGGATTTTGTCGGAGTCGGAATCGGACTAACAATAGCAAGAGTCGGATCGGAAGCGTGGGTGCGCTCCAAAGAGCACATCACTAATCTAGTCAATGATCATGTCCTATTCATCGTTGCAGAAACAAAAGTATTACACCAAACCATTGCTAGTCATAACGGGTGATCATGGTATGCGAGATTCCGGTGGCCATGGTGGTTCGTCACATCCCGAAACGATCGTACCTGTCATCATTGTGAGCGATCAATGTGCGAAAAGTGAAGAAACATTCCTGCAAATCGATCTAGCTCCCACCATGTCCATCTTGATGGGCGTTGCCATACCCTATGCATCGATTGGTTCGGTCATTGATCCCGCACTGAAGATGCTACATCGAAGGGAAATGCTGCACGCACTGTATTACAACACTCAAAGACTGGTCACGAAAGTGGAATTAATTTTAAATGATAAATTTACAAAAAGCGGTAAGTCGGAAGAGATAGGTTTGTCGGCAGTATTTTGTGAAGATGCGACTAACATTTTCCTTTCCATTCCCATTTAGAGTGGCACAATTCCTTTGAAGAAGCAAAACAGCTGCATCAGAAGTTTATGAAAGATGCAGCCGATATTTCCGCCTACAAACGAACCGTTTTGCTGTACACATCCGTGTCGAAAAAGCTAACGCAACTGCTGATTTCAAGCTACATACGATATGACATTCTGTTTATCGTGATCGGCATGGTTATGGCTTTGTTTTGTGCTGCAATTGCCGTTTTGCAGCTTTTGCAAGATACAAATGCGAGCGTTTTAACCTTACAACCGAAACTCTTTCCCAGCATCAACTGTATGCTTTTAAGCTTTCTTCTGCTGAAGCTTTTGTCGTTCGAGAAGCAATCGTTGGCAGAACCGTCCAATTGCTTCCATGCCGTATTAGTCTCCCTGTCGGTGGTCTACTTTACGCTATGGGCAATACTTTCGCACTTGCTCAAGAGCATGCAGGCATCGCTATGGACACAGCTCAAGAGTGCATCGTTGCTTTCGCTTTTCATTTGGTTCGGTACAAGCTTCCATTGTATTTCGCTGGGCAGTAGCTCGTTCGTGGAGGAAGAGCATCATACTTGGTACTACCTCACCAGCACCATAATGATATTACTCACCTTAAAGGAAGTAAGCGTAATGAACAGCACGATCGGCACGCTCAGTCGACACACGAAGTCCGATGCATCGCTGGTGGAAGTGTGCAAAGAGGAACGGAACATTTTCTGTGCCGGTTCGATCGCTTTCTTGTGCATTCACGTTGCTATACGACGCTTCAATCAAACGGGCGACAAGTGGCAACACTTACCCGACGTGGGCGATTGGCTATCAAAGGAGGAACATAAAGTGTGGCTTAGCCTGACCATGCTGGTTGGGTTATGCTATTTGGTGTATCAAATCTGCTACATGGCCGGACTGCTCACCACTGTACTATCGCTGACGGCTTCCATGCTTATCTACTACTACCGTGCTGCGTCTGGCACCGTTCGCATCTTCGGGTTAAACGCATCCAAGTAATTATATCTAAAAGAACACACCCGAAAAGACTAAGCATTTGATGAAATTGTTTTTGCACTCCCATTTCAGCTCAGCAATTTGTTTGACCATTTTTTGGATTAATTTGGTAGAAATATTCTTTATCGGATTTTTACCAATGCTGTATAGGGCAATTATGGGACGTACTTCACAAAGAAGCACGGGAGAGCTGTACAACAACTGTATTATCATCGTTGCGCTCCTGTCCGCACTACTGCACAAACCGCACAACGTATTGCTTGTTGGCGCATTGCTGGCTACGAGCAGATTTCTTGCTGAACGCATAGACCGCATTGCGGATGACAAGCACTGTAGCATATTGCTCAAAGTAATCACTCATTATTGGTTAGGGAAAATGTTTTATTTCTATCAGGTAAGCTTTTCTGAGACGCTAAAGAGAAATGTTATTAATCTTTATACGTCAATACGTTTGCAGGGTAACTCCAACAGTTTGGCCTCCATCGATCTCAACGCCGGTTATGTGGGACTGAACAACTTCGACATGCTGCGTGTGGGGTTGTTCCTTACTCTACATACCTTTAGTGGACCTATTTTAAGTTTCCTCCTGCTGCTTCATCACATTTTCTCCGACAACGAACGAGATGTGAAGTATGGGCAGCTTAAAGACCATTCGAAATCGATTATTCAACTTTATGACCTCTTTTCCGCAGGCATCTACCGGTAGTGACTAACGCAAGGGAAAGAATGCTTACACTTACTAACGTACTTATTACCGTACCGGGGAGCTTTTTCATAACAGTCGCTACGGTATTGCGCGACCACATATTCGCGTGGACTGTTTTCTCGCCAAAGATCATCTATGAGTACTTTACCGCGTGGTTGGTATTGATTCAGCTAATGCTAGTCTGGCTACTGCTGCCAAAGAAATCGTGTGTCAGTGTGTGAAATTAAGGTAAATTTGCAATAAAATTAGACGGTGTATGGTTGCATTCCTTCGATTTGTGTACAATTTACGTTCCATTTCAAGTGTGTGATAATTTAATAAAGTAACAGGCCTAACAATGTATGCAACATTGTCAATCTTGCTGGTGGAAAGAACTTAGTTTGATAACAATTTGGTAGTATTGACTTTCCGGAAGGGCCTCATAATTGTAAAAAGATGAATTAGATTAATTAAATGTTGAAAAACTATTCTACGACGATTTCAACGATTTTCTTTCAATTAACGCCATGTCATGCATGCCAAGTATATAATTTTTCATTTTCGTTTAGATGATAGTACAGTCTTTTTTAATAAATCTTACTAGTTACTATGTTAAAATTATTGTCAAGTGTGTTTCCAGAACAGCTGTTTTTAAAGCAATTTGCTAGCCTGCAGGGCAAAATGTACATCGTCCGTGCTGATGTTGAGTAAAATTTTCTGATAAATATCACTTTTACCGCATTCGCATATGAGCAGGCGGGACGCCGCCAGACGCGCACAAATCGCCATAGCCCGGCCAGGATTGGGCACAATAATACCCGAAAATGCGGCGAGCGATTCGAACTGCGAATAAACGCCCAGAAAATTGCATTCCTCAATACCGGTACGGGTGACCTCCGCTGTAACGGCTTGCAAAAACAGTTGCTCCAAACGCGAACAGCTGCGGATGGTTTTCACCTTTGCACTGGTGATCATTTCCGTCAGAGCTTGCTGCACGTGCATCATGGACACCGTAACCGACTCGTTCGATTTTTTTGCCTGATCGTCGGCCAATTCGGTGGCCCTGCGGCAAATGTCCAGTGCACGACGGGCATCGCCAGAAACGGCTGCCACTTTACGTGCCACCAGTTGCACCGCATCGCTGTTGAAAGCGCTCATGCCTACCAAGCGGGCCATTACGATCTCCTGCAACTGGCGGAAGTTGTACGGCTGGAACGTCAAACGTGTCAGCCCGAGTCGGGATGAAATTTTGCCCATCAGCAAACGCTCGGGCAGATCCATCGTGTTGGCAATGGTGACAACGATCAGCTGAGCCGTTGGCATGGTGGGCCAGTTCAGTAAGTTGTAAACGACATCCTGCCGCTTATTGCAAAGAATGTCCAGCTCGTCCACCAGCAGCACCGTAGTGATGCGTCGCGGTGCTTTCGTTGTGAACCGTTTGTTCAGCAAATTGTACGCTTGCTCCCAGGCTAGTGTCTTCCCGGTCAGCTGCCGATAGATGTGCACATAGGCCTGGCGTGGCTCGGTCAATCTCATACCATTGATGTCGACAAACTCGAACTTGGGTATGTCCTCCTCTTCGGACAGATGTTTGAGCGCCCGTAAAACGGCCGTCGTGGTGGCAGTCTTGCCTGTGCCCGGCACTCCCGATATATACATGCAGCCTCCGCAGCCGTCGAAAATCTTGCCCTCCAAAAAGTTGTAAATCTCTTCGTACTCTTTCTCGCGACACGGCAGACTGCTCGGTGTGGCCGACACGTGCAGCCGTTCACGCGCAACAGCCAGTTCGTTTGCACCGTCCTGTACTGGAGCGTCGCGGGAATGAATGTTAGGTTTAATGGTGCCGTCACGGATGAGCTTCATTTTGTTCGCACTTTTGGGCGTCCCTTTGCTGGCACTTGAAGGAAGTGTGGCACCAACAGAGGACAGACGACTGTTTCGTTTTGGCGTTTTAGGTTCTTCAATCGGTAGAGGTTCTAGTTTTTTGGGCGACAGCTCCAGCAGGCGGGACACGCGCCGCCCGTTGGAACATTCCTCGATTATGTTAGATAGTTGAATGTTTCGCTTTGGAGTGCCAACTTGCGATGCGTGGGTGCTGGGTGTTTTCAAAATGCTTTTCCTATGGGACCGTCCTGATGGGGTGCTTATGCTTTCAACATCCGCAGGCAGCAACGATTTACGGCACTTGGGAGGTGAAACGTGCTCTGGCGGAACGGAAGAAGATGTGACCCTTTTGCGCAACGATTTGGGTGATTCTGTATTTTTTTGATTTTCCGAAAGTCTCAGTTTTATCTTTATCTGCCGCTCGCTCGTTGTTGCACCGTCCCTGACGATTGAGTAGTTCAAACACTCGTCATCGGTGCCGCTATTGGACGCGTAAGCGCTTGGCTTTGGATGTAGCTTTAAATTCATTGAACTTCTACGGACTTTCTGCAACTTCTCCTGGTTTGCAGTCGGTCTCCTGTTTTCGCTATCGCTTATCTCTATCTCGCTGAGAATGTCCGTAATTTCATCGATGTTTTGCTTTACATCAATCAGCTTAACGGCCCAACGATCTTCGATTAACTTGCTTTTCTGGTTCGGGCTGAGCGAAGCCATATTTTCCAACGACTTGGTGCGCGTCAGCTTCAGCTTGGGTGTTTTGGGCGTTTCTATGATCGGTTCGTTCGACCGATCGTACATCGATCTTCTCTTTCGTGGCGTTGTCGCATCGACCATCGGAACCAACGCATTTAGGGACCATTTCCTTCCGGATGCCTTTTCTAGCTTGTAGCGAGCGAAAAACGATGGGCCGCGCGAGGAAGATTTCAGCGCTTGTATCTCTGCCAAATTGGTCTGCAGTGACACGTGTTCCACCCAGCAAAGGTTGAAAATGGTTTCAATCGATATGTCGGGACTGAAGCGAGAATCGGCAATCACTTCACGAGCATCGAACGTATAGTTCTCGTCGCCCGTTATCAATTTTGGTAAAGCTGATGGTCTAATTGATGAGAATAACAAGAGTAAAATAAATTATTTTCAAACGTTCAAACTAGTGTGCCATTGACATTTACCTGGAATACCATTCCACAATCGCTCGGCATGGGTCCATATTGGTGCAGTCCGAATTCAGCACCTCGTACATGTGGACGATGCGTGCCACATCACAACCATCGATCGAGTCCGGTTCCGCCGCATCCATGTCAGAGACAAGTACGTAATTACCCACCTCTAGCGTGAGGGCGCCGAAAATACATTTTCTTGGTAACGAAATGTAAAAAGTAATTAATACATCATTTGCTATGTCTGCCATCCCTATAAAGAGTCTGTGCGACTTACGAGTAGAACGCTGCAAAGCGATTTTTCACACAATTTACATCCGGTTGGTACTGCTTGCCGACCCATGTAATCGGCGAGCTAAACTTATTATTATTATACGATTTGTTTTTCATATTTTTAATTTAAACAACTTTTACAACAAATTGGCCACAGCACCGAAAGAACAACACAACACACTGCTATTTGGCGCGAACAAAGTGATGTTTATGAAATGAAATGGTTCACAAACGGTTCAACGGTTAAACCGTTTCGTGCATAAGGTCTGCACAAGCAATGATGAGTAGAGATTTTTTTTATTTATTATTTTATTTTTACAACAATAGTAGCTTTATGAGGGATGAGGAATTATAAAACTGAGAGAAAAAATACAACACTTATATGAATATTTACTATGTTATGTGTAGAAGACGGATTTAATCTGTAATAAAACAAAATAGATTCATTTTCCATTCTATACACCTTTGAGGATCTTGATATTTGCTTGATAAAATTCTGAGTGTTGTTATTTTCTTGCCAAATACCGCAAAGCGCGCGCTTTTTCTGTTTATCAAGAGATTTGCCTCGCTTGTTGCACTGTGTGTGGTGTTGATTGCTAGCTGGTTTGATCTTCTAACTCATTCTCTGCTTTGTTCGTGCTGTTAGTTGTTGTCTGTCTATTATTTAACGCACTAAAATGTCTAGCCCTGCAAGATCAACCCGTAGCCGTCGGGGAGGAGATAGTTCCCAGGAAAATTCTCAAAGAACTCCAATGAAGCAGAGTAAGACGCGCGAATGAATTGACGCTTAGTGCGACTGAATCACCCTGAAACTATTTTGTCTACTTTACAGGCACTTCCAATAGTGAAACGGAAACGCCAATGCGCATTGGAAGCAGCATGCCGACCAACGGGACGAGTGTGGCGATAGAAAGCTCCGATCAAGTAACGGTGCCCACCTCGCCCGCGGTTGACCAGCCGGTGCTGCAGGCGACCAGTCCCTACGGCCGTGCTGCTGGTATGAGCCAGATTGACATCAGCTCGCCGCTGAACTATGGAACACCCAGCTCGATGGGATCGATTCGTACGCCCAGATCCGGTGTTCGCGGTACACCGATGCGCCAGCGACCGGATCTGCGAGTGGATAAACTTCCGCGCCAAGTGAATGTGGGCAGCTCGGATGCACATCTCGATCCGATACAAGAAGAGAGCCAAGCCTCGGCGGGTGACATTCCTAGCTCCGGTCCGCGTTTGGTTGTGTGGGGCACGAATGTCGTCGTGACGGAATGCATGAGCAAGTTTAAGCAATTCATCTTGCGCTACATCGACCCGAACGCGGCACAGGACGAATTGACGGAAGGAATCAATTTGAATGAGCCACTGTACATGCAGAAGCTGGAAGAGGTAATGGATACGCCAGGGAGCTCTGCATACAATTTGAGTGTATTGATTGTATTTTTATCGTTTTGAACAGATCCATACATTGGAGGAACCGTACTTGAACTTCAACTGTTCGCATTTAAAAACGTTTGACGAGACATTGTACCGTCAGCTGATATGTTACCCGCAAGACGTAAGTTTAAGAATGATTGGCGTTGTTAAACCGCGAAAGTTAACCAATCGGTTTCTGTTCCGCTCAGGTGATCCCTGCGCTGGATATGGCAGTGAACGAGATGTTCTTCGAGCGGTACCCGGCAGCTATACTTGAGCATCAGATTCAAGTACGTCCGTTCAATGCGGACAAGACACGCAACATGCGTGCACTCAACCCAGAGGATATTGATCAAATCATCACGATCAGCGGCATGGTGATCCGTACGTCGAACATCGTGCCCGAAATGCGCTGTGCGTTCTTCAAGTGCTCGATTTGCAGCTTCTCCGTCGTGGTGGAGCTGGAGCGGGGCCGCATTGCAGAGCCAACGCTTTGTTCGCACTGCAACACGAACCACTGCTTTCAGCTCATCCACAATCGCTCGCAGTTCGCTGATCGTCAGCTGATCAAGCTGCAGGAATCGCCGGACGATATGGCGGCTGGGCAAACGCCCCACAACGTGCTGCTGATGGCGCACGAAGACTTGGTGGACAAAGTGCAGCCGGGTGACCGTGTGACGGTGACCGGCATCTACAAGGCGATGCCGATACAGGAGAACCCACGTCAATCGGCAATGAAATCGGTTTACCGCACGCACATCGATGTGCTGCACTTCCGCAAGGTGGACGAGAAGCGGCTGTACGAGGAGGAGGAGGGTAAGGACCACATGTTCCCACCGGAGCGGATTGAGCTGCTGAAGAAGATTGCGGAGAAACCGGATGTGTACGATCGGTTGGTGCGCTGTATCGCTCCGTCCATCTACGAGAACACAGACATCAAGAAGGGTATCCTGTTGCAGATGTTTGGCGGGTCGAAGAAAAAGCAGGCCACCTCTGGGCGGCAAAACTTCCGCGCCGAAATTCACATTCTGATGTGCGGTGATCCCGGAACGTCCAAATCGCAGCTGCTTCAGTACGTGTACAACTTGGTACCACGCACCCAGTACACATCCGGCCGTGGCTCTTCGGCGGTCGGTTTGACGGCCTACGTTACGAAGGACGCCGAGACGCGACAGCTGGTGCTGCAAACGTACGTATACATTTGCGCCAAGGTGTGCTTCGTATTTCACAAATAATGTGTTTTTTGCTTCCTTCGAAACAGTGGTGCTTTGGTGCTGGCAGACAATGGCGTGTGCTGTATCGATGAGTTCGACAAGATGAACGATTCGACCAGAAGCGTGTTGCATGAGGTGATGGAACAGCAAACGTTAAGCATTGCAAAGGTGGGGATTATCTGCCAGTTGAACGCCCGCACATCGATTCTGGCTGCAGCCAATCCTTCCGAATCTCAATGGAACAAGAACAAGACGATCATTGAAAACGTGCAGCTACCGCACACGCTGATGTCTCGCTTCGACTTGATTTTCCTGATCTTGGACCCTCAGGACGAGGTGTTTGATCGGCGGCTCGCGGCTCACTTGGTGTCGATGTACTATGCAACGCGCGAAGAGGACGAAGATACGCTAGTGGTAAGTTGCCATTCAACTCGCTGCCAAGTGCCATTCTATTATAGCAATTGTTTCCCCGCTTTTCAGGACATGAGTGTGCTGCGTGACTACATTGCATATGCCAAGGAACACATCAACCCAGTGCTGTCTGAGGAAGCCCAGCTAAGGCTCATTCAGGTGTACGTCGACATGCGAAAGGTGGGCGCAGGTAGAGGCCAAATTTCGGCCTACCCTCGGCAGCTGGAAAGTTTGATCCGTCTGTCGGAGGCTCACGCTAAGGTGCGTCTCAGCGAAACGGTCGATGTGCAGGACGTCGAGGAAGCTTGGCGACTTCATCGAGAGGCGCTGAAACAATCGGCGACGGATCCACTTTCCGGCAAGATTGATGTCGGTATCCTTACCACGGGATTGTCCAGTGAGGCTCGCAAGAAGCGCGCGGAAGTAGTGAAGTCAATCAAGGCAAATCTTAAAGCAAAGGGTAAAATCTCCACCATTCCATATCAGAAACTGTTTGGCGAAGTCAAGGACGGTTCACAAGTGGTAAGTTACACTAGCATTGCACAATAATGGAGATCTAAGTTTTATCTTGTTTTTTTTTTTTTGTTTTGTTTTTGCTTTTGCAGCTCATTACAAAGGAAATGTTTGAAGATGCTCTGAAGGAATTGCAGGACGAAGGAGTGATCGTTATTGTTGGCAACAACACCATTCGCGTTTGTTAATTTTCTATCCTCATAAGCTTAAACTATCATCGTGTGTGTGTGTGTTTTTTATGAACATATCGACCCATTGTACCTTGAAATTAATAGTTTTTGGAATAATCCTAAGGTAATATTTTTCATTTACTTCATAATAATAAACAATTTAAAATAATAATCATTTATGTTTTTTTCCTAGTAAATATTAGGATTTTTTGATAATACACATTGCCATCCTTTTCAAATCGTATGAAGTAAATCAATCATGCCAAAGCTTTACTTATGGAGACTCACTACACATTTCGCATTGGTTTTGTCCTTTATAGAATCAGAATGTGCAGATATGCATCCTATTTCCCCACAACGTGTAAGCGTGAACATGAAGATAAACGAGACTTAATTAATTTTTCATGCCTTAGCGGTCGTGACCGACCTCTAGTACAGGATGACGAGTGTTATTTATATCACCGAACCTTAATTTCTTTCTTTTCTTGCTGCGGTTGGACGGGTTAATTAATAATCGAATCAGAGCATGATCTTAGCTGAAGCCGACAGTTCCATCATCAGATAATCCGATTGCCTCGCGTTAAAATGTTCAACTAAGTAGTCAAAACGCTTTAAGAATGTGACAAATTTGTTTTGCCTATTTGTATGCTACAACAAATTTTATTTTAAATAACTATTACACCTTTCCACTTTCACCTTCTTTTTTGAGCGGTTTCAAATCGTCCAAATAGATGGTGTGTTTTTCGAACAGCTGAACCAATTCTTCGCTCGGTTTATTGTACTCTCGATCAAACTCGGACCCAACGCTCCAAAGCGACTCCAGATCGTATTGTTCTCTCGCCTTGCTGGAGAAAATGTGCAAAGCAATGTTTCCTACAAGCGAGGTACAATGGAACTCCGGTGAGTATAACTATAAAGCGTTTCGACAGCATATTCCACATTACCTAGATCCAGCGCCATCCAGTCGCTGCTAGATTCACCCTCAATCTTTGGTATGATATCGGTGGGATGTCGTTTCATTTTGAACACCTTCCGCACAAACTCGGCCATTCCTCGCATGTGTCTTACACTGCGACCCGTGACGATGCACATGTAGTCTACGTACTTAATGTCCTTTGGCACCGTGCATACAAAAATATTTATAGCACTGTTCAGTCGCAGTACCGTTACCAAATCTTCTATCTCGTACACTCCTGTTTTGCCTCCTGCAAAGAGGAACACATAATTATGCAACAAAGAGTTAGAGCGTTGAGCTGCCACCATCTAACCAGCCCCGTGGGTGCCGCTGACTTACTGGACAAATTGATACCACTGTACATGTCTGGCAAATCGTGAATCTTTTCCGGCTGTTGTAAACCCGCTTCGTGAATTTGTCGTTCCTCGTCCACGTCTAGAATTACCGGTGCGTCGGTATCTCGAAACACCTGATATTTGGCAGCAATTGAGCGAGCGCTTGGGACGTGCTGCTCATTGCCCTTCGTCTGTTTGCGGATATCTTCTAGGGGAATTTTCGACGAAAACTCATCATGAAATGATCGGAATGCAGGTAATACTAACGCTCGATTAAACTTAGGTATGAATCTTCGTATAGCGTTGGCCATAGTTAACATCAAATAGCAGTACAAGCGTTGGTAAGAGATCGAAAACAACGTGAAATTAGGAAAGAATGTAATGTGCGCCGACAGTATAAACAATAATAAACATTGCACAGTAGGAACAGCTAGGTCACGGCTAGATGGCTTTTTATAGCATAAAAATTATGGTATGTTTTGAAAAGTTCCATTGAGAGAAAGTATGCATGATAAATTCGAAAAATATCCGTTAAAGGACCGTACTTTACACCGTATTTCTACATGTATGATTGAAAAAAATTAATCTAATCGATTGCAAACCTATTTGAATTACTGTGTACAGTGGAGCGCCGTTTATCCGGGTACCTTTTATCCGGCTTTCCGTTTATCCGTGCTGTTGAGAAATCTTCTTCTTCTTCTTCTTCTTCGGTGAGTGAGGATGTATTCCCCTACATTTGACGTTTCAAATGTATTCAAGGTTTTACCCACTCTATATTTTAACCTGACAGTTGTCATTTGGTTGTTTTTTTTTTTTTTTGTTATTTTGTTTTTTTCTTGACTTCATTTTTGTCTTTCTATGCTATTTTTTTTGTATTTTTTAAATTTCTATTTGATTTTCCTTCATGAATTTGGTAATTTTTTTAATTTCATATCCTGATTTTTGTTTCCATCTTTCTTTTAATCTATCAAATGTTATGTCTCCTCTATTTGTTTCGTATTTTTTGCAGTTAAAAACCATATGCCGCCCTGTATTTTGTGTTTGGCATATTTGGCACAATCCTGATTCTACTAATTTCATTTTGGCCAGCCAAAATGGTGACAGGTCGTGTCCTGTTAACAATTTGTTTATTGTTCTCACTTCTTCCGGGTTTATGTCAATATCTTTTTCCCACGGTGTCATTTCAAATTTTTTTTGAAATGCCTGGAATTTTTCTCCTTTGTTTTGACATTGTTCCTCGTACCAGATTTTTGTTGTCTTTATCATTTCTATTTTGTATCTTTCGTACGCATCTACCAATCTTATTTTGTTTTCTGTTGTTATATTTGAGATTGTTCCTTCTTTGGCTAATCTATCCGCACATTCGTTTCCATGTATTCCTACATGTGCGGGTATCCACCATATTTTTGCCTTTAATCTATTTCCTATTTCTATTATATTGTATATCGTTTCTTCAATTTCTTCCTCATCTTTGGCTTTTTTCAGGATATCACAGCTTGTTAAACTATCCGTGTATATTGTTGGTCTCTCCATCTTTAGTTCTTCTGCCATTTTCATAGCTATTTCAATTGCTGTCAGTTCTATGCTTGCTATGCAAGCATCGTTATTTGCTTTAATGCTATGATACCAGTTTTCTTGTCCTTTCTGTATGTATATTCCTATTCCGTTTTTTTCTTGTTGTTTACTCCCATCTGTAAATATGTTGTTTCTTTTTTTCATTTGTTCATTTATGTTCTATAATACTATTTGTTTTGTTACTTGGTTATTCCTATTTTTCTTCTCTTCTATCTTGTTTTTTTATGCTGGTATTTATGCTTACGTTATGTTCTATGTCGTTTATTTTACTTATGGCTATGTTTTGTATGATACTTCTGTTCTCTTGAAATAATTGTTGTTGTGCTGTCAATGTTTTCTTGTTTGTGTTGTTTCGTACTGCATTCAACAGTTGTTCTCTTATT
>KI921313.1:6476-16526 GCA_000473525.2 Anopheles melas | reverse complement strand
TGTGTGTGTGTGTGTGTGCAGTGTTATGAACGGTGGTGCGGCTGGCCCGGTGGTCCGCGTTGTAATGTGAGCTCGGAGGGTACAGTGTGTTGGCGTACCAGTGTCTACTAGAGGACTTTTGTGTGTTCGGTGTGACCCTAGAAGGGCCCGAGAAGCGACCAGGAGAAGAGACAGCGCACGCAAAATGCATGACCGAAGGGCGGCCATGTGCTACGGCCTGGTGTACATACTGTGCACCCAGGTGCTGTCCACCAACTCACGCACCTCCACCCTGTGGAAGCTGAACACGGAGGAGGGCAAGATTGTCAGCGGTACCGGCGGTAGCAACTGCAAACTACAGGTACCCGTACTGCTTCTGCTGGGGCAGGGTGTTCGCGTGTCTAAGCTTCTCCTACTCTCCACAGAGTTCCGGTGCGGGCGAAAGCAAGATGACCGCAGCTGGCGAGAGCGGTTCCACCACCACCACCACCACCACCACCGGTAGCAGCAGCAATAACAATGGGGACGAATCCTTGGTGGACCCGTACCATCCGGAGGAGGACGAGGATTCGACGTTTCAAATCATCACCATCACCGCGGCCAACTATCGAGACAACACGTGGAGGCGGCACGCGCGGGGAAAATTGATTGTGAACCTGCCGAAAGCGTACAGTTTTCTTCCTTCCGCCTACGGCACGGCGGCCAGGTGTCCTCATTCGTTCTAATTTCTCTCCCTCACACACCTCCCACACACAGGACGCCGGATGGTGAGGGGGCGGCGGCAAACCACAAGGCAACCGCGACCCACCCGACCGCCAGCCCGGAATCGGCGGACGTGCTGGACTGTGGCAAACCGGTCAACTTTACCTACTACGACGATCTGATCGGCGTGGCCCAGCGGTACAGCCATCCGGTCGTGCCCGAGCCGGAGGTCGCGTTCCTCTTTCTCAAGAAGAAGGGCCCGAAGTCGCTGAAAAACTTCGACATCGATGCGCTCGAGCGGCGGCTCCGCAAGGCGAAGGCGGAGAAGCCCCGGTCGGTGCAGCTGTACAACCAGATCGGCAACTTTTGGCGAATAAAGGGCGACGCCCGGCACTCGATCGAGTGCTTTCGCAGCGCGCTCGCGATGGCACCGACCAACGCGGAGGTGCTGCTCAACCTGGCCCGGGTGCTGTTCAACCTGCAGTACCTGGACGATGCGATACATCTTACCAGACGGTAAGTTTATGTGGGTGGGTGTGCTTTATGGTGAGCGATGGGATCTTTTTCCCGGCGCTGGATGCCTGTCGCAAGCAATACGCGTTCCAAAAAAAAATCCCCCGAAACGGAAACAGGAACGTGCTCGTGCTCAGGTCGTCTAAATAAGTCTTGATAGTAGCTATCGATCTTTCAAAACTAGTAACGGAAATGCAGTGAAGTAGTCTCTCTAAGAAATTCAAGAACCGGGACAAAAATAACATTTTGTTCCACGGTTGTACATGAACAGCTTTAGACCAGCGATGTCAAACTCATTGGATGAATTGGATGAAACTGAAAATAGTAGCACAGGCCGCAACCTAGCTTTTAAATAATATTACTAGTGAAGTCCCAAGACGGTGGCAGCAACTTGAATAACTTGAACACCTATTTTTTTTATGCATACCATACCTTAAATGCATTAATTTTGTGGTTTCCTGGACAGTTCGCATCGTTATATCAATAAGGATACTTTTGAGCTATGCTGGTGCAAAAAATTACCTGATTCATGCCATGCCTTTGTTAACATACAACTACAACAGTATGATATCGCAAGTGGTTCAAATCCCATTTCTACCCTTTTTTTTACTTATGTTTCGTTACGTTAGGTAATAAGTAATGGTAATAAGTAATGAGTACTTAGAACAATTGCAATGTAAATTTTCCCGGTCGCAAATTTCATGAAGGTCATTTCCTTCCTTTCAAATGCCATTGACATTTATTTATTTTATCGTCCTGAAACTGGTTGCGAAGTGCTAAATGAAATTGGTTTTTTGTGTATGAGACAATTGTAATTTTTGAACCAAACATGCAAACATTTCAAGGGTGAATATGTTCCCTCATAGAATTGCATGAGGGAACAATTATGGCACACGACATTATATTCTTGCCGCCCTCACATCCTTCAGATTTTGCTTCTGATTTGACGTGTCCTTAACCTGATTACTCTTGATACCGTCAGCATCCTTGTCTGCCATCTTGGGCATATTTCCTTTGTGGATCATTCTGCAGTCGATGCTGATCCGGCTAAATGCCTCACTTAACGCGAAAGTATTTTCAAACTTTTTCTTTATCAATATTATCTAGAAAATCTTGATCAGTTGATCAGGCTAATTTGCATCTTTCTTCTTCTTCTTTGGCTCAACAACCGTTGTCGGTCAAGGCCTGCCTGTACCCACTTGTGGGCTTTGGCTTTCAGTGACTAATTGATTCCCCCCCCATAGCAGGATAGTCAGTCCTACGTATGGCGGCACGGTCTATTTGGGGATCGAACCCATGACGGGCATGTTGTTAAGTCGTATGAGTTGACAACTGTACTACGAGACCGAATTTGCATGTTTAACTATAAAAAAAACCGTTATATCCAACACCATGTCATTTCAAATCTCACCACGCTCTCGCTGAACGTTTATTCTCACGTCATTGTGACAATTTTCGTAGTTCCTTTCATTTCGTATAGGAATAACAGGTACATTGCAACAGTAAAAAACATTAATGCAGATTTAATTTCATTCCATCCAAGAAATGCATTTCCAAATGACGTTTTTAAGGAGATAATCTTCATTTGGTTATAGACCTCTGGTTATGTTTGGTTGGTTTATTCATTGCAGTATAGTAAATGTTATGCTTACTATTGATGTGATGAAAAGTTGTTAATATTTTCGAGCTAGCATTGATTGTGAACAGCATTTACGTATGTTAGAAACACCCTTACTGCCAAACTCCATAGAAATCCCCTTTTTATTATGGCATTTAAAATCAGAGCTTTAAGCTCGCCTGCAGTCCACTTGCCTGCCTTGTCGGTGCTGCCTCATGGAAAGGTTTAAATCGGTTTTTTGCAATGTTTTATTCCCGTTGCTAGAACGATTTTGTTAATTTTTATTTTATTACAGAAATTCGCTTATTTGTTCACCGAATACCCTGATTGATTGCTTAAAATTAAAAGAAAATGCAATGGTCCAAAACCACACATAGCATGTGTCGGTTAAGGGGATTATAATGAGATCATACTTCAGGCGCCCGGGGTTGAATGAAATGTACTGCAGAAGCGGAAATTGCAAAGAAAAAGGTTGACAGTGTTTGGCAATATGTTTATGGTAATGACGTTGCCAACGTACATTAATTTAGAAGTATGATATGATTGGGAAAATCGATCGCCCGAAATCGCAGCAAGCGTCAAATCAAAGCAGCATCTGACTAGCTTTCCGGGACTGACTTTACAATAGGCTCGCAACATTGAACAGATTCACAGGTTCATAACATTTCTATCAGATAATGAAAAGAAATCTTCTATTCTAATCTAACTTCATTGCATGATCTCTTTTTATCATGTTGGCCGATCCAATTTGCTTGTAATGGTACTTAATTGATTTTCTCTAATTAATTTTAAAACATACTAGTTAATTTGACAGGGTTATGCAAGATAATGTTTGTGATATTTAATAACTTCAGGATGCGTACAACGGATTTTTGAAAAAGACAACGCAAATTCCATGCGAATTTACTAATTCCAATGGACACATTAAGATAAACTGAATCAGAATCCCTACCGATCCTGGGACTGATTCTGAACTCATTCTGAAATTTAACAAAATTCATGTTGAAATTTAACATAATAACTAAGCCGGCATTGCGTTTTTCCATAACCGAAGCGGTTGCCATTGCGGTGAACCCATGACGGGGGAATGTTGTTAAGTCGTACGAGTTGGTGCCTGTACCACGAGACCGGGTTAGTAATCAGTACCGTCCGTACAGCTTCAAACTCCGGACATTAATGATTTTTTAACTCATTTCTTCATATTTTGCCCCCGGCCTGATGTCACGGTAAATAAATATTTTCTACCGGTCAGTTCGCAGCCAAAACGCGTACGCAGGTTAGACAATATTCGCTTTGGGGAGAGACATTCACATTTTGAAAGGACTAAATATGTGTGGTATATGACGGGGCTGACGCAATGCTCATCCTAATGAAACAATTAGCCTTGAAGAGACTAAATCTGGGAAAGATTTCACTGTATTTCCAAAGGCTCCTTCAAATCAAAGCTAAATTCCGACTAACACGTTCAGGTTTCATTCCAATCCTCTGTTGCCTGTTTGGTCCTTCGGTCTGGATATTTATTGTCTATATATGTCTGGTAAAAAAGCTTTCTTTCTGTCTTCATTAACCGCAACAGTTTCATAACCTTAATAACAAACGCGTTACGCCTTACAGAGTGAACAAGCCTTTAACACACCATCAACCAATACACATGTTCGCAACATCGACAGCGAGTCATTGGCCTAACATCTTAAGAATGCCCTAGCCAAAACCTCCCCTAAACCTCCCTATGTGGCTATCTCCAATGCGCACATGTGGCATGGCAAAACACGTCACAAAGTAACAAACAAACAAAAAAAATCCTTACCATGTCTGTTTTGTTTCTTTCATTCCCATTCCCTCCTGCGTGTGCGTGTGCTTTTTGGTGGACCGTGGGCCAGCTCGCTGGAGGTGCAGCCGAGGGATCGCAGCGCCTGGCGGCAGTACTTTACGCTCGGCGAAATTTTCAAAGCGTACGGCCACTTCCAGGAGTCGGTGAACCATCTGCGCCAGGCGCTGGAACTCTACCCGCAGTACGAACCGATCAAGAAGGCGATCGCCGACGTGGAGAACATTTCCGCCTCCTCGCTACACATCTTTACCGTCATCATCATCATTTTCCTGGTTTGTGTGTTTGCCCTTTTTCTTTGTTTTTGGTCGTTTTTTTTTTGGGGGGGGGGGGGGGAGAGCGAGTAATTTGCTACACAATCTTCCTTGCAACTAATATAACACTTTCTCTCTCTCTCTCTCTGTGTGTGCTGTTTTAGGTGATGTGCGTGCTGTATGTGATCCTTTCGTCGAACGAAAGCAGCCAGAACAACCACGAGCTGGAGCAGAAGGCGGCCCGCCACTTTAACCGTGCGATGGCGATGCGCTCGCTAAAGGGCTTCACGCAGCGTTCGTTTAAAAATAGAAAGTAAACCTCCCCCTGCTCGAGACGCAAGATCCTAGCACCACCTTCCCACGGTAACGGAAGGGTGTTGTTCCGCGCGAAGTAACGCGGGGCAGAAGAATATGATGGGCCGCTAGCAAACGCGAGAAGCTAGATGGAGAAAGCTAATCTCTCTGTAGCGCGATGAGTCGCACAGATCTATATACATGTATATGTAGGGGTTTGTGAGTGGATGTGTGTGTGTGTGTGGGTGTGTGGGTGTGTTTGCGGGCGCGTAGATCGCGCTTGGTGGAAATGCGGAAAAGTCTTGCGGCTAGGATGTTGCGCATCAAACAGTAGTGGCGTGTGCTGCAACAGGATAGTAGGAGATTAATAGTTTGTAAGCAAAAATTGAGATTCGTGAAAATCTTCCAATATGCCACACCTAATTTCGTCCGCTCACACACACATTCGCACACACAGACACACGTCCACACACTGAACCGCGTGCAAAGTAGAGGGCAGGAAAAGGGCAGGCAAACCGTTGTTGACCGCGAGCGAAGGAGCAATTCCAATTGGAAACCAAACTTCGTATCGAGATCATATAGTAATCGTGCGCGAAGGCAGCAGGAAAAGAAAGCATAGCAAAGAACAAACAAAAAAAAACACACACACACACTCACACAGAAATTGCTAATCTAATTACTATTACACTAACTATTGCAACACCTACTATTGTAAAACGGCTAGTGCGGTGAGGCTGCGGCTGAGATAGGCGCAATAGGCGCCCCAGAATAGAGTTGGTTGGTGTCTGTGTGTGTATGTGTGTGTTACACAATCGCCGCCCAGTCTCCATCCCATCTTAATAATCCCCGCTCGTCCCCCCCCCCCCCCCCCCCCCCCCCCCCAAAAAGGAGAATGGCCTGTGTGCCGCCTTGGAAAGAAATGCGCGTGCGCTCGTTCGTAGGATCATTCGCATTAAGAAGCTTCACTTCTGCGTTGCAGGTAGAGTTTGTGTTGAGATTAGTGTGCATGTGATCATCATTATTTTTCCGATTGATTTTTTTATCCTATTATTATACGTATACGCAAGCGTTAACGTTTCTGCTAGCGGACAGACTACACTGCCCTCCAATATCGTTCACACACACACACATACTCCCAGACAGACACACAACACACTCACACACACGCCAAGCCCCCCGGATTCGGTATTTAGCATTAACCGATACACTTCGCCAGTACAAGTACAACCGAGCAGGAGAGATTCGCCGAAGAAGAAAAAGAGAATGAAATTCCGTACGTTTTTGTTTTAAAGAAAAAACAATCCAAAATAATTATGTGTATATGTTGCGTTTATTATTTTCATTATTTGTTTGTGTTAAAGAAAAGCTTTCGGAGCGTAGGAAGTGGGGCGGCAAGGATTCGGTTGATGGAATGAGGATGCGTAGTGAGGAATTCCTTTTTTCTTTTCCGTTGAAGAAGAGAATTGTGATACAACTTGCGTTTTTTTTAATTATTTACGAATGCATTTATTGTGCTAGGAAGCGCCACCATTATTTAAACGTGGCTCAAACGTGGCTTTTAGCGATAAGGTGCGCATTGGCGGGGTAAGGATGCGCTGATGGTGGTAGTTCGCTCCGCTTACCGACATTCGTTTTGTTTCCGGTTGCATTGAGTTGGGGGGAATGCCACCGCTAGTGCTTTCCGTGTGCGTTTTCACCTGTCACGTTCGTTCCCGCCACTGGACGCCCAGCGTGGCACGCGACAGTTCCACCTGCTGTCAGGTGCAGATTGCAACTGCAAATGCCACGAAAACATATACAGCACAACATAATCTGTACTTAGGCCAGGCTGGAAATGGGAAATGCTTCTCTCAGTTCTGTGTGCGTGTGTGTGTACGTGTTGGTCGTGTGTCCGATTAACGGGCAACGCAGATATGGTTGTTCTCAATGTTCTCGTCAGTTTGTCGTGGAAATGTTGGTTTTATTTTTCTTTTTTTTTTTTTGCTTCTGATTTTGCGATAAGATATCCTACACAGACGGCACACGTTCAGCCCGCACCGACCCCATATAGAGTTCCCCATAAGAAAAGGGAAATCGGCGAGGAAAAGAAAAGGGTTGATCTTCAGGCGGGGCATTATTCTCCGATTTTCGTTCAGCCCAATTACTACAGCCACCGCAAACATTGGAATAGTTTAGTGTTAAATATATACTATCAACAAGCAGCAGCAGCAGCATCTGCGGACTATTAAAAAAAACCCGAGCGGCTCTGCTGATCGTAGCTGTGTTTTGTTTTGATTTTTACACGGATCCGAACATTTGTGGACATATTTTGAAGCCTTTATCGACTTTAGACCTATTAAAATGAGGTACTCGTGACTACCCTTAAAGGGACCTAGCATCAAAACCAAACCAACACTGGTTCAAGAACTGCACCGATTACGAACTCATACCGGTCCTGAAATAGCTCCAGACTTTATTCCGATCCTGGAACTGTACTTGGAGCTGTTCAGGATTTGGAACGAAGCATGAATCTAGCCCGGGCCTAGAACCGCTTCAATTCCAGTTCCAGTCGACAATCCGGTTTTCTGGTTCGAGAATTGCTCATGGCCTAATGCAATGCCCTTAGGACCGGTACTGAACCTATGCAAGTCCAGGAACCAAAACGATCCACGAACCAATACTTATCATGAACCCATACCTACCCTGTAACCAATCATTAACCCATACTGGTCTTGGAACCTATCATGAACCCATACAGGCCCTGGAACCAACCATGAACCCATACAGGCACTGGAACTGCTCATGAACCCATACCGTTCCTGGAACCTATGATGAAGCCATTCCGGTCATGGGACCTATCATTAACCCATACCGCTCCTAGAGCCTTTCACGAACCCATACTTGTTCTAGAACCTATCATGAACCCATACCGGTCCTGGAACCTATCATGAACCCATACTGGTCTTGGAACCTATCATGAACCCATACAGGCCCTGGAACCAACCATGAACCTATACCGGCACTGGAACTGCTCATGAACCCATACCGCTCCTAGAGCCTTTCACGAACCCATACTTGTTCTGGAACCTATCATGAACCCATAACGGTCATTGAACCTATCATGAACCCATACTGGTCCTGGAACCTATGATGAAGCCATACCGCTCCTGGAACCTATCATGAGCACATACTGGTCTTGGAATCGATCATGAACCCATTCCGGTCTTATAACTTATACCGGTCCTGAAACTGATACTAAATCCATACCGGTCCTGCTACTACTCATGAATCCATTTCAGTCCTGGTATTGAAAATAAACCCATAAAGGACTTGCAACTGATACTGAATCCATACCGGTCCTGAAATCGACCATGAACCCATTCTGATCCAGAAATAACCCCTGGTTTCATTCATTTTCAAGAACTGTACCTAGAGCTGTTCAACAAAAGAATGGCCAGTCTGAAGGCCCCAACGTCCATCCTTCCGGGGGCCCTTGTCGCTAGTACTCTATCCATACGGCATACTATAGAGTAGAGATCTACGGGGACCCCAGGCGATCGCCTAGTCCGCCTACCGTTAGATCCGCCACTGTTCCCAACAGCACCGCGCGACGAGGAACGAAGAACCCAAAAAACAAACTGGACAAATCACGGAATGGGTTAGTTAAAATCACTACAATGTTGTGTCGTTTAACAAGTCTTTGCTGGGCATGGAATTTTGTCTGCACATGGGCAATTTATTGTGTCGCCAACACATGGCCACACCAACCCTTTCCCAATGCCACACGTTGCCTGGATGGCGGTTTGAAATTACAAAGAATTGGCGGAATAAGTTGGTTTGGCATTTCTGAACAATTCGAAGCAACACGGCATGCAGATGTAGTTGTTCATTTTAGTTAAGATTCTTTTCATGCTAATGGACGGTTTAGAGTTATCTTTTTCACCTTTATAGCTACATTTGTAGGAAAGCTGTTACAACTAAGCTCTGCATACTAATTGCAACCAACCAATCCGCCAATTAGATATGTGTGCTTTAAAAAACCAATTGATGAAACTTAACGAAATGTTAATATCCAAAAGTGCAAAACAAAAACGGGTAGACAAATTGCTACATCACTGGCAACGCGTGTCGCAAAATCACACACACACACACACAGTGTCTTGGTAACGGAGAGCGAGATAGCCGCCGCAGGTAAAAGAGCAAACTTAGTCGGCGGCGCGTGCGTTTCAGTCAATTCGCAGTGTTCGCCGTGCACAGATCAAAAACCATATCAGTGCAACTTCAGGCGCACCATTCCGGTCGATTCTAGCAGTCAGGAGCAAAGGAAATAAAGCAGACGAGCAAGCGATGCCGGCAGCAGATCTGAATATAGGGAAGCTCCACCTTGTGCTGGAGATGTACAAAATGGCCAGCAATCCCGGGAACGACAGCTTGCAGTGGAGTGCGGACGGCAGTCTGCTAATCGTGAACCTGCCGGCACTGGCCCTCCATTTGATACCGATCGTCGACGAGGATAATCCGCTCATCTGGTTCCTGCAGCTGATGTGCGGGGCCGGCTTCGTGCAGTGCCCGCTGGAGGCGGTCGACGAGGCGGAGTACAACACGCCACCGGACACGACGGTCATCTTCTGGCATCCTCAGTTCCACCGCCATAATCCCTGGTTTAACTACACCTGGATCGGCGAGCACTACAAGGACCCGCAGCGTGGTGAGTGGGTTGGGAGTGGGCGCAGTGTGTGAGTTTGTAGAACTGATGTGTGTGTGTGTGTGTTTTCTTTTCAATCATTTTCCTCACCAATGATACCAGAGGAGGAGTAGCCTCACCAAGGATGCCGGACAACGTGGAGTAGCCGGGGCGCCGATCCTGCAAGACGTAAGAGCAA
>AXCO02007866.1:0-14131 GCA_000473525.2 Anopheles melas | reverse complement strand
ATCACATTCATTCAGAGCATCATCTGATACACTGTTTTTGAACATTGCTGCGACATTTGCGTAAAACAACCGAGGAACAAAGTTTCAGCACCACGTTTCCCCCAAAGAGCTATTAATAAACCTTCCCCAAAAACTCCCCATCTTCACAATGCATCACAGTGGACGCAGCGAAACATTGAGCATATGGTTTTCTAAATGGTTTGACCACCCGCGTCAGACCACACGGGGAAGGGAAACAGCCTCGGGCACCTCGTGGACCGACCAGGACCAATAATTAATGTCTCACACCTTGTCTGCAACTGCAACCGTGGAGCGATCACCGTGCTGAGCGCTTGGAACAAGGAAGAATGGGACCACCGGGCATGAATACCTCCTCCCACCATTGAATTTCCCGCATCCACGCATCTCCCCAGGAAGGGTGTCAATATTCCACAGCAGCTTAACGTTCCCCTGCACACAGCGAAACCTATCGGATCGGTGGCGATTATTTTAGTCCACACTTTAGCGGCGACACATTGCGAGGCGCTTCCGGTGGTGCACTCGGAAAACTAATTCATGGTTACAGATTGCCACACAGTCCACAACAGACCGGGTTACGGACCGATTGAGCCCGTTGAGCACAGGCGCACAAGTTTTGATGGGAAATCGGTGCAAAAATTAGTGACCACCACGGCATGTGCTGCATGTGCAATTAATTCAATACCATCATAAGTACTCCACCCGTATACTCCAGGAACAAAGCGAGCGCGCACACAGAGTACCCCTGCGGACACATTCGCACTGGGACAGGAACCAGAAACCAGGATGGCGGGAATGTGGTCCGTGTTTCATACCGGGACAGGAACTTTTCCGTGTCCTCTCATTAGTGTTGATTGCATTTACAACGACATCATTACGGTGGCGGTGGCATGCAACACTCTTCCCTTCGAACACCGTTCGAACACCGAGTGTCTCCAGAATTGCTGTTTTACTGGGAAATTGTAAACACCTACTCGCAGCAGCTTTCGGTGCAAACGATATAGAAATCAATTAACAGTAGTGCCGCGACCTATGGAGAACAAACTCCAATATTGCAAAAGGACGGAATGGAACGTCGTGTGTTTGCCGAGGGATGGTGCTGTGGACTCGACGCCTCTATACCCAAACGCCCTAGCAATGCCTAGTGGCGGTGCGGCGCAATAGAAATTATTCTCATCTTCTAACCTCGGGGAGGTCTCTCCGCGGGGTCTAATCAATGAGGGTTGGCAGAGGGTGTCGCATGGTCAATATTGACACCAATCGAGAAAATGGGAACAATGACATACAGTACACACGCTACGAGTGCAACGAGTGCGATTACATTGCAAGCGGTCAGGCCGTGTGTGAGGAAGTGAGAGGAACTCATCATCATCGTCATTTTCACACCAGCGTAAGCAAACGAACACTGTCCCGGGGGTCTGGGAAGTGTGAAAAGATCGTCGTTTTGCTAATTGCAGTTTACTGGACCCCTTCGCTTCGCCTAGTGTGAGTGGGCGAGTTGGTGGACCATTCTGACACAACGTTGAGGGGCAACGTTCGGTAAGATCGTTCTAGATGCAGTCGGTGCGCATTGCAAGTGCAACAGTAGCTTCAATCATGATAGCAGCCTAGAGTTCTAGAATATTATTGAAGTATTTTGCGTTTTGGTTTAAAATGGCTGAAAAAAAAACTGCAAAGAGCGCTCTGAGTTAGAGTGAGTTATTTGAATGATATACGAGCTGGTTTGAGTTAAACTCAGCTTGAAGAGTGTTTATGGCGCTTTTGTGATACAATTCAATCACACTCTGGGCTTTTTTATGTATCGTTTTGTGAAGCTTTTGCTGCAACGAAGTTCTTTCGCATCACACACTCCGGGCTGACAAAACAAATCACTTGAAATGAATTGAATCACATAAGAGCGAGCCGCTATTCGGAAAAATAGCCTAAAAGAGCCAGTAGCTAAACGACAAGGAGCGTTTGAGTTGAGTTTGAGTAGAATCACAAAAGAGTTATTCAACTCTAAGAGAGAATGAATTAGATCAAGTTTAGCTAGTCCATACGGTGAGTCAGAGTGATTCAAATAGCAAAAGAGTTAGTTGCTAGCCGATAGTGTGTATTGGAGTGAGTCACTATGTTACTTTACAGTATTTCTGAAGGGAAGTTTTGTTAAGAGGTTCAAAGGAGCAAGTTAGGGATGTACTCATTCTTGTAATCCTACTCATTCCCTTCTACTCTAATTCATCTCACTTAAAATCATGTATCTTCTTCTCTTTCTCGACATGAATCTCTAAATATTTTTGAATGATTCAATGCTACCCAAAGCAGTAAGCTTAATTTAATAAACAAATTAAATCAATTTTTTAAATTGTTGTCATAGAGCCAGCCTACAGTATTGCGCCTTTCTTTTTCCCCTTTTCTGCAATGAATAAATAACATTTTGCTACAGCTAATGTCTTCCAACGGACATTCCCTCTTCAAGAGGTGAAATGCACAACGAACACGATTCTAGCTTGTAGAAAGGAACGCATCCGTAACCCTACCATTACATCGAACAAGGGGTACCATATGACAACAAGGGGTTACATCAAACTCGCCCCGTCACTCGTGACATTTGCCCGCCCACCCAATCCCACGCGTGTACGGATGCGTTTGATGTCAAGAGCTGAGAAGCTGGCTCGTCGGTCAATGCTACATCCCTCAATGGGTCGGCCGTATGAGTTGAGTGCAGGAACTAAAAAGAAGCAACTCGTCACATCATGCACCTCGTCCGTTCCACGCGTCATAAGTTTTCAGTCTTTCTATTCGAAGCAACATTGCAAAGTACCGAGAAAGAGAGAAAGGTTGTTTGTGTGATAATCCTAGGGGGAGTAGAGTGAGATGATGCGTGGCGAATTCTTCCCCCTTTCTCGCAGGCAAAACACATTCCTCCAGCACAATCATAATGTTCCACCCGACGCTTCTTCCTTCGCACGAATCACCGATCATAAATTTTCCAAATTACAATCCAGCAGGCCACACTGGGGAGGAAAAGGCCGGGCTTTCCCTTGGTCCGTGTTTGGCCGTTTTGCCTGGATTGCCCATAAATCAACACCCATTACAAATCGCGAGAGGAAATGCATGGTTCTGGAATTGGCTCAAACTCGTGGTGCCATCTTCCCACCTGTTTTCCCGTTCACTCTGTCCCGGAGAATTTCCCTAACAATTGCCAGTTGGAGGAGGAGAAATTGGAATGTTCGCCAATGTCGCTGACGCGGTTTCGAAAACCCGATACTTCATGCAGCTTCTCACTAGGCGCACGAGGCTTTCAAAGTGGTTTCCGCATCGTATTGCACAAATTGTTCTTTCACCCTTCGTGCACGACGACGAGTGCCAAGGCGTAAAATTAAACTAAATCCCTTTTCGAATCCCTGTTCTGTCGCCAAAATCCCCCGTGAGGGACTTCTTCATATGCGAACATCCGTGCAATCGTACCGAAACGCTGGGCAGGAATCCTCTAAGCAGCGTTTAAAGGGACAGCTTCAAACCTTCAAACACACGGTTCGATTACAACCACAGATCTATCCCCGTGCGTCACCGAATACCGAGCTGCGAGCGTAGTATAGTTCCGGTAGATTTACGTTTAATTTTAAAATTTAAATTGCAAACCTTGCCGTCTCTCGCTCTCCGGGCATTTTCCAGGGCTGTTTGTGTGTGTGTGTGTGTGTGGTATTGCTCAAACCTTTCTACCCAAAAAAAACACACCAATTCGTTCTAGACGATTTTGATAAATGACTATTTTCGCGATTTGGGATTTGGAGCACTGTTTTCCCCGTGCACGAAATAATGGCGCACCGCTAAAATTATGACACGTGGTGGTTCAAGGTTCGTGGGTTGGTGGTGCAGTCGGTGTACTGTAGCGGCCCTAATGAAAACCACCACCACCATCATCGGCCCAGATGGTGTCGAAAATAGAGGGAAAACTTTTCGTTTTAACTGTTACAACGTGTGGTTCAAAGAAACGTGTAAAGGTTAAGCAACGGAAACGTACGTACGGACGGAAAAGGGACCGGGGGAAGTAATATTTAATGATAGGAAGGTGACTTTTCATTCCTTTACGATGAGCGTCCCATGAGACGGCACGATTCATTACGAGATATGAGTGAGAACCAGCTCGGGGGAAAAACTGGACAGTGCGGGAAAAGCAACAAACGACGAACTTAATTAAGAGCTGATCGAGCATTTTTTTACGATCAACAACAAGGAAATGTTTGCTGTGTGTGTGTGTACTAAGTCACTGTTTACACGACACATTGCTTGCCGTCTCTCCCCGATCACGCTGCTGTACGCTTGTAACGCACCGTTTTATGACACACGCGTTCTTGATTCAAATCTTGATTGGGTTTTAACACTCTTATGGAGTGTGATTACATTCAAAAGCAAGTCTATCTCACACAACCAATCTTCCACTGGGCGAGGAGCGAGGGCTTGTTGTAAAATCACTTCTCAATTACTAAAATTCTGATCTATACAAGCGGTGGCCCCTTTTGACAGATTCGTTTTCCTCTGTTTTTGGCAGCTCTGTTTGTTTGATAAGAGAAAAAGCCTAGAAGGGGAACGCGCAGCAACAGATTATGAATATCAAAAGGAAACAAAAAATCCACTTTCACTATGAATATTTTGCCCATAAACCATAACTCTCCACTTTGCTTTTTCCTCCACTTTGCCACTACTTCTAACCCGCAGGGCGCGTGTGTTTTGCTTCTCTTTTCCATTCCTGTTCCTTACACTTCCATCAAAAGCATAGCATAAATAGGAGCATATTTACATTTTCCTATTACTTTCTTTTTTTTTTGGGTGAACTCATTTCCTTCATTTTCCCTTTACCCAGGGCGGGAAAATTCGAGTCCCGGAATTCCATCACTGCAAACCATCCGTTACTTCATCAGATTCGGTAATATAAAAGGCAAAAATGGGATGAAGGTTAGTTCTCCATTCCAAAACGCCGTAGTAATCGGAGCTCAGTGGTTCGAAGCTACTGGTAGCTTTTCCATTAAAAAAATTCTCCCCCTCGAATGAGATTCCTATGGCTATTTTCAATTTCCTCTCACTCACCCGGTAAACAGTCAAATATTCGATTTTGCCAACCTCACAACCGTCAGAAGCAGAGGCCTGGTTTACCCTCCGGTTTTTTTTGGTTATTTCCCTATTCTTCGCCAGTCCTATCTGATCCGTTAATCCACCTAGAGAGTGTCCAGTGCAGCACTAACCACAACACACCCGAACCTCCATCCATGGAGAGAACGATCCTCCGGAACGATTTTTCGGACCGAGTTCTTTCTTTTACGCTTCACCGGACCTAATGCATCCTCGGAACACACTACCAAAGTGGTCCTCAGATCACTCCTTTTTTTGCTGTGTGGTGTGAGTTGCGTAGCCACAGCAAATGGATATCCCTTTTTAATGGAAAAGCTAACAGCAGCTTCCGCAACTCCTGGATTTGGAGAAGGGGGGGGGGGGAATTCTAAAGTGCACTCGACAAAAAAAGCCTAAAATCAATTTATTTATCAGGGATTTTTTTTACCACGAATTTCCTGGAGCGTCTGTTCCGGAAGGCCTGTTTCCATGGACCTTTCGCGTGAGCGAGCAAACCACGCGGTTTGAGGTATATCGGCAATAATACGTTATTTATGTTCAACCCTAGGTTACCTAGGGCCGAACGGTAAGCGATTAGTTTTCCTATTGGTTCCACCATTCTAATGCCTGGCGAATTTGCTCTGCAACCTGCCAGAACCAGAACACGGAACACCCCTGTACCACGCGACTGCATCGGCAGCGTACTAGCGGTTCTGCACTGCAACGACACATCTCATTGTCGTCCATCATTGCCAGATTTTACCGCAGAATGTGGTTTGCGGGTTTTCCACACTGTCCACTCGGTACATGTGTCCACACCGCAAAACCCACACGCCGCCGGAAAAGGAAAGACACGCGCGAGAGTCGAGTGCAGTAAGTCCTTCGGCATCTTCGGACACCGCTTCGAGTAGCGCCAATAATTCCTTCCCCTTATCTCGAGCAATGGCACAGGAAGAGCAGCAGCCCGCAAGAGCACCCGACACTGGAGACGACAACTTTCGGTAATTATACCGAAGTTTGATTGCTACTATTATTACCCGGCGCCATACTTTACCCCCAGCAGCACACGGTGTTCTCTCTCGGTGGTTTATTGTTATCAGTGACCAATGGTTGCGGTTTCTACCCCATACCTCGCAACCCCGGAAGATGCAGACAGGGTGACGTTTGACTTACGGACTGCACAGGCAGCGCACAAGCACTGCTCGGCCCTTTTGACTTCCAAAGCGGAAGTTTACTGTGCACCCAAACCCAGGAATGGGGGGCGAACTCTCGAAGAGGATTGTGAGCCGAGAAGAGTATTATCATTATACCTCCGACACACGCAACTCCCCTCTTTTTGTACGGCTGCAGTACGAGATACTAAAGCAAACAAGCAATTTCGCAAACAACAAAAGGGCTTGGTGAGTTATCCCTATGTCCTGGCGCGTTTCCCGGGGGAAGTTGCTGTGCCGCCATGATTTCCGGCGATGACACGTGCTTTTAATGGTTTAATGGCGCGCTCGAGGTGCAAACTCGCACGGGGATTCAACAACTCCTTGGCTACTGGAGGTGGAGGTGTGTGCGGAATAATATTGAACCTGGAAATTATCGGAAAATGCTGCCATCGTCCAGCAGCGCTGAGTGAGTTCTTAAGAGTGTGTTCTAATAAAATATATCAATAGCCACTGCTAGTAGCGGTAGGCACGTAGGCAACAAACAACCTTTAGCACACTCTTGGCAAGAAGTTGGCGTTGATTATAAGGGTGGTGTTAGAACGTCCGTCTCGTATAAATATTGATCGATGTGCTTAGGTTGCCAACCCGAGCTCTATGTAATAAGATTACATGCTTTCTATCTCGGTGGGAGATATGATATGGTCGGGAAAAGTTGAGCAAATAGTGCTGTAGCTTCTTCAATAAATACAGATCTATCTACTGCGCAATCTGCTGATTAATTTGAAAGCTTTACTGATTGTTGATAGTGATGAATGTTCAACTTCATATATAGACATAAAACTCATGTCCCATCTCAAAGTAGAGTGATCCTGATTTTCCTTGCGGAAATCCAAAAAGTCTACAAATTACATCTTTATAATCTACAAAAATAGTTTCGATTGTTGCTAAAACGATTCGGAATGTATGGATAATTTAAAACAATTTAAATATTTTAAAAGAATTGGTGAAAAAACACATTATGTACCACTCAAATTCTAAATATTGTGCAATATTTTAGGAACTCCAAACTCATAATATCATCAAATTAGAATCAAATACCCTTTTTTTATATAATTTATCGTAAAAACATAACAAATACTAAATAAGTGTTTATTCCCTGGCGATTAATCGGCGGAACAAATGCACGTACATTAGCTTACGCCCTACACCTCCACTTGCAACTGACACCTCTAAATAGGTATGCTCTCCCTCACACTCTGCCCCCCCATCATCAACTGGACATCCTCTGAAATCGCTCTAATCGCTGGACATCCTCTGAAATTAATTTCATTTAGCCATTTAAACACTCTCCCACATCTGCCCATAAACGAAATAAAGGGAGCGGACGACACCCATGCAGGAGTAGTCAAGCGTCCGGCATTTTTCCCGTGCACAAATGGAGGTGATTAATTTTATTGCACAAATATGCAGAAGGTGTCTACGGGCCAATGAGTCGGCTTTGCATTAGGAAGGGGAGAATAAATAGCTTACGTATATGTCCCCTTCTCGAGCTGGAGAAAAACTCATTTACATAGCCATTCCAATGATGATGAAAGCGTTTCAAGTAATCTAATATAAACCTACAACACTTTATACACACACACACACACATGTCCCTCGCTAATCATAAGCCATGTTTGAAGTTCTCTCATCTGTGGGGATAGCCTGGGATCATCCTACCGAACGCCTGCAAAAAGGCTCCAATTTCAACTGGTTATTTCTGTCCCGGTAATCTCGTGCTCGGTGCTCCACACAAATCCGAAGCAGAAACGAGAACCATACATTTTAGATTTCAATTTATGATGCGCCCTATCTGCTCTGATTAAATGTTATGCTCTTCATCCTTTTGCTTAAGCTCTTCTAGAGCTTCACAGAGCTGTAAACCCCCAGTTGCGGCAGTTTATTTCCCAAAGTCCAGGAATCGTCGAGTAGTCCCATTTCCCATTTGGCAGTACATTGGTTCAATTTTTGTCCAATTCCTTTGCCGGCAGGCTCGGGCGACTTCGTTTTGGCGATCAAAACGACCTAAACCTTTCCAGGCTTACGAGTGAAGATGATCCAGAGTAAAATGATTGCAGTGATTTAGATTACATCAGATTCAAACCCGGACGGCTTACCGGAAGAACTCGATGCCCCGCCGCTCGCCCTGTTTGGCAAACGACAAACGGAGGGAAGGTTTGTAAATTGAAATTCGAACTACTGCAGCGAACATCTCCACGTAGAGCAGCAGTCGGACGGATAAGCAACACGAGCAACACCCTACTATGCTACTGCCTAACATCCTTAGAACCTCCAACACGGGAGGGGCGTACAATCACGCTTGCAATAACATTTAATAGTGGCAAGAACTACATCCAAACCGGGGGAAAAGAGTGAACGACGGAGAAACCAGGAAGTAGCGAGACGAATTCTCCCTAAAATTTACAAACTTCACTTACTCCAACCTTCACGGCATTGGACAAGTAAGCGTGAGGGGTACGGGTAGATTGTTTCCTATTCAATGTTGTTGCCGACTTCAGTGCGACTTCTGCAAGGGAACGACCCAACTTCCAGCAGTCAACTTTGCCGCAGTGTATAATAAAATGTTCAATAAATCTTCTCCGGCTGGGTGCAATGGATCAGGTCGGAACGAATCACAATGAAATGGATGGCAGGATTCTATCACTTTGTCATTCAAATGAAATACAAACATTCGATCAATTTCATGTGAGCGAATCTAAGTAGAGAAATTGTGGAAAAGATATCTGAAGATAATGTATAAATATTTTAATCCTAAGTTAATATTCTCCGGGAAAGATTCTCATTCCAGTCACACAAGACTCTCTACTACTGAATCACAGAAACAATACAATAAATGTCAAACATTCCTTCTCTCCAACGATGTACAATGCACTCTGCTTGATTCTATCGCAACGTTCTTCTAAGCTGCTTGAGCATTCCGTAACCACCCAGAACTAGTCCATTCTACCGATTTCCCTCGGCTTGCGGGTTGCAAATCTCACTCGGAGTGTGCACCATAAATCCATCCAAATTCCAAAACCTCCAATTCTTCGTTTGGCCTTGGGAGCGACGACTTGAACGCAAATGTACGGTAGACACGGTAGGAAGAAAATTTCCACAAATTTCTCGCCCCGAAAAACTGAGGCCTCTTTTGGTTACAGAAGCAGCGGAGATCTCCCCTCGGGTTTCCTCCTACCAACCTTAATCCTATCAGCAGAGATCTATAATTTATGAACCAACCAGTTCAGTGCCAGCGCGTGATGGTGATGGTGGGAAGCGAAAGGCGACCAATCGCCTGCTAAATATTTGACCATTTGAAAAGTACTCCCCGGCACGGAATGGACCAACGGAACGAAGCGCACGTCTGTGGTGATATTAAATTGTACCAGTATTCGGCTACATTCGCACAGAACCCCGATCCCGTAAGGAGGAGAGCATGTGCCGATGTGCGATGATGCACACGGAAACATTTATTAGTCTCTAACCTCAGACACAAGAGAACAGAAGGAACAATCCAAAAACCAGGCTCGCTTCGGGGTTTTCGGAATGCGTGATTGCGAGAGATCCGTGGGAGCCGGATTTCGCCCATTCGTGCCCATTTTCATGCTGAAATTTATTCGAAACGCATTCCTGATAACGACACCGGGACAGTACCCACACACAGACACACACACATATATACGATGTCAGAATAACAGTGAGTGCTCTCATAATCGTTCGCCCATGATCGTCATCCTTGTCGTCGTGTTTTGCTACAGTTCCGTTGATAAGGGACGACAGCACGCCTTCTTTAAATCGTAAATTATCAACACTTGCACTTCGTGCTAGCACCCCGACATTCAGGAAGTGCCCCCTCCGAAAAATGACCCCCAGCACCTCTCCAATTCCACGAAAGCGGAAAAGGCGGAAACGATCCGTTCGTAAACATGCGCCATGGCATGCGAAAAACACATAATAAGATCTTAATTATAGATAACCTTCTCCTCCATAAATGGGTGTGCTCTTGTACTACTTGTACTACGAAGCCACTTTCACCACTGAAACAATCGCTACCCATTCTTAGGGGACACTCAATTACGCGCGCAACGAGAAAAGGGAATGGCGGCGGGAAGCCTATCTCCGTTGCATAATTGCATAATTTTGCTACGGCTCGCACTGCCACACTACCTACCTATCAGTGTGCAGGCCGGTCCGGTGATGGAGTTGCCGGAAAGTTGAGTGATGGCAAGGAGCAGATCGCCCACGAGCAGGCAGGCGACGTAGTGCGTCTGGCAGCGCCAGTGCAGCACGTGATGCTGGGACGGTACGAGCAGACCGGTGGCGAGCGTCGCCGCCAGAAAGATGGTCGAGATGAGCAGCCCGGCCGAGTAGAGGACCAACCGGCCGTCCTGTGGATGAAATCAGGAAGAGAAATAGGGTTAGAATGTGGCGATGGGATTGTTTTAACGATGGAAGTATGGGGGTCGACGAGAGTGAATGTTTGCATTGGAGTAGGTTCTTAACGTTTATTATGAGCATTATTGTGATAAGAATCGTTCAGGGTGCGTTTAAAATGATACAGATTGAAGATGTAGTGATTCAAATACAAAGTATTTGAAGGAAGTTGGATAATGCAATAGCAAAATGACAAAAAGATAGTCTGAACGATGAGTTTCAAGGCTCCATGACCATTTGAATAACAAAAAAACCGATGTAAATTCAACAAAACATTGCAAAAAGTGAAACTAACTCATAACAAACTCCAAAAATCCCCAACAAAAAAATAATATACTTGAACAAGTAATGTTGCTCTCATGCTGTTTCGCCATAAGTTGAAACCAATCTCGCCACACAACAAGAGTTTTGTATTGACTTTTCACAACGCTTCTGTTTGCGTTCCCGGAGCGCACCGGGCACAGAAATGGGCGAAAAACGTTTATTGCATTCTCATCAGCGATATTTCCCTTGCGGAAAAGTGCGCCAAGCGCCCCTCGAAACCTCGAAAACAATATTGCCAATGTTATTAAAATCATCACCGCCATCATCATCACAATCGCCATCATCGAGACGAGTGGAGTTTCTGCAACAATTGCCCGGAGGAGATTGAATATTGAGGATAAAATCATTCCCCTCTCCAGGGTTCCTCGTGGCCACTGCTAGACTTCAGGATTTTGAGTGTACGATGTCAAGGGGAAACGAGACTTGTGGGGTGTGTATCACAGCAGCGAAAAACCTTTCACAACACGAAGGGATGGCGATGATGTGGAAAATTTAACACCATCCCCTTGCTTTTCTGCGGAAAACGCTCTCATCCCTCAGGGGACTGGATCGACAACTTCAAGCTTTGGAAAATGATTTGACCTCCGATTTGCTTACCTGCTTCGCAATCGGCACCGAAGCCGGCTGGAAGTGTTCGGCGCACGTGAACACGTACACCGTCCGATCGTCGTCCCGCACATGCTCCAGGCAGAACTCGCCCGACGCAAAGATCTTGCCGGAGTCGGTCGTTACCGAGCCGGTCTGTTCCTGCAGCCGGGACTCCTCGAACGCGCCCGCGATCGCGTGCTCCTTGCAAGCCGGAAATCCGTAGCTCAGCTCCACGTACGGGGAGTTTACGATGCGCGAATCGTACAGCTCGTGGCCGCGCGGCAACTTGGAGCAGGTCCGATTGCCCCGATCGTACGCAAAGTTGGAACCGCAGCAGCGCAACACAACGCTCGTCTTTTCGGGCGCCTGAAGGGAATCCATCTGACCACCACCGTTCGTACCGTCTGCGGCCGGGAGTTCGGTCGGGCGCTCCGGACACACCAGGGCCACCTTCTCATCGATGCAGTAGTCCGGTACGGGCACTAGCACGTGCTTTTGGTTGAGAAACAGTGACCCATTGCCCATCAGCGTGACCAGATCGACGGCGTACACGTTCGGCCGGGGGCAGCTGTCCGGTTGCTGCTGTTCGGCAAACTTCATGAACGGTGGTGCCGAACCGAGATCCTTGTACAGTTGGCCCTTGGCGGGAAGGAAGATGCGTGGCACCCATTTGGCTATACCGCCCGCCACGCACTGCCGCTCGGCCACGTTGTAGAACTCGCCCAGCCGGCAGCATTTGTTGATCCGGACCTCCTGGGGCCGGGTCCCGGCCAGCCCCGGGCCGGCCAGCAGGACCAACCCGAACGCAACCAGCGAAAGTAGGCTGCACATTTTTGGTCAGCGCTTGTTTTTCTTTGCCCCGCTCTATTTTCCCGGCCCCTTCAATCCGGTTCCGCACGCACTGTGGACGCACTCTTTTATAAGCAAAAACTAATCACACACTATCACAAACGATCAACCAACCAGCACCACGTCCTACTCCTTAAACGCTGGAGTAGCGATGGTTGTCGGGAAGGCGCTTGTATTTTCTTTTAGTTGCGCGGGCGACTTTTCACTTGACGCGTGACACAGATCGAGCAGGGGTGAGGGAAAACCGGACGGAATCGCGACAATACAGCACAGTTACATACGCACGCACACACACACACACACACACAAACGCACTGTAATAGATCATCAGCAGCATAAGCCACACGCCGCACGCAACGATTTCTATTTCCTCTTCTCGGGGTTGATGTGCGAGCGCGCGGGTTTTTTCCCTCTCTTTTCGTTTCGTTTCACTCACTGGCGTTATTTTTTTTTTTATGCTCGCTTTAGGGATTTTCCTTCCCCGTGTGGCGGGTGCGTGTGATCGACTTACTTGACGATCTCATCGGCGCCCACGGTACACTCTCAATGCTCTACACTTTCCACACAAACGGTCGAGAAATGGTTGGGTTTTCTCGGCCTTTTTCGCTTCCCCCTTCTACCCCACAACAGATAAGGGATGAATCACCGTTTACCGTCGATCGCGTGCGTTACTTCGGGGCGCACCGGGGACGGGTGCGACACTTGAGCAACCGGCAAGAATTCCTAAAAACGAGATAAAAACAAATGGCAAAAAAATGGGAATCAGCAAAGAGATTACATCGATTAAACTAAACGACTACATGCGCAAAACAATGGCACGCTTTCTTCACTGTGCACTGTGTAGGATTAGTTTCCGACCGTTGGCCAACCACAAAACGCACGTATTTAGCACGCGTTGCAGCAGCGGGCGAAGGTTTGGCGCGACGGCAGTGCGCGATGCTTCTTCTTCGCGTGCACGTAGCCACTCACGCGCGCTGAGCAATAGTAACGCGCCGCCGCTATGAAACGACGGCATGTGACACAGCCGACTGGCATCCGTTTTGCGCTGCTCGCTGCTGCTGCAGTCTTTGTAATTAGCACAGCGCGCAAGGGCGGGTGTATGCAAATATGCAAAACGAATGCACACATGTGCATCGCGCAGTAATGCTGCGCACAAATGGCACAAAATGGGATGAATTGGATGGAGTGCTGCGCACCCGGTGCGGTGATGTTGGAGATATTAAACTCGGAACAGAATGTACCGGGGCTAGAGACGTTCACTGTGTGGCAAGTTATGGATGATAGGGTATTGTGAGATGTTCATCAGTAGTTCGGTAGAAATGATTCATAGAGAAGTCTTTAAATCCAGATCACTGTTGTTGAGCTCCTGTGTTTCATTTCGATTTTTAAAAAAAATTAAAAGTGTACCAATAATTACGAGTGTTATTCAACACCTTTATGAGTACAAGTTCAATTCTATTCTTGACTTTTTCCTAGAGGACCAAGCAGAGTTAAGGTCTTATTAGAGGAAAAAAACTGTCGAAAATGTTGGAGGAAAATACTGTCATTTCTCGATTGGCATTTATCTGTCAAACTAAGACTTTGGCACAAAAATGCCTCTCGTACGTGTAATAAGGCAAGATAATTGTTCTGTC
>KI921312.1:0-11743 GCA_000473525.2 Anopheles melas | reverse complement strand
TGTGTGTGTGTGTGTGTGTTTTTTTCCGTCTCTTCTGTCTGACGTATGGGTCGAAGGCCCTATAGTGGCCCTGGAACGGTGTGGGAGTAGGTGAATTATTGAGACATTGCTCAGGTCCGGCCCACAGTGCAATTGTATAGCAAGAATTGTAGCACCGCTAATCCATTTTCTTCTTGGAAGAAAAGCATTTCGCGGTTACTTGGCGGCGTGCCGGAATGTGCTTTGCCGATGACGGAAAGCTCCCTTCGGAAAGCACGTTGACCGCGATGGACGAACCATTAACTAAGGCGTGTTATTTATATTTCTGCGTGATTGTGTGGCCGTTTTTCGGACCGTCGGACACGCGTCCGTCCCTCTTGAAACTCTTCAATCAAACCAAACGGAATGTGGTGTGAGTGTGTGTGCGGGGCAAGATTCCAAGTATTCCGAAAATGTTGGACAGAACTAGAGGAAGCGAAAAATTTAGAGCAAACGACGATGATGATGCTCATCGATTCAATCGAAAACACATAAATCACTTAACACCCCGGACGGCACAACTAGGGAGAATTGATTGGGCACTACTATAACCGCGCCACTAGCCGGGCGAGATGGAATGTCCGCGAATCACGACCGTCGCGAATGTTTTGACGGACCATTGATGAGTGAGCGGGGGAAAGAAAAATGGGAATGCAGGTGCAACGATGGTCCCCCCAACGATCTTCACCCGGATCGAGACCGATCGGTGCCGGACTCCACCGGTTGGACTCTCGGTATTTCACGGTAGCAAACAGTTTTCCCTCTCACGAGCCCGCCCTACCAGGCGGTAAGATAAACTGGCCCATTGAAAGGGCGTTTAGTTTTTCCCGAACCAACAAGCCGGAGACGACGATGATCACGACGCTGATTGGTGGGCGGCACGACGAAAGCTTTTTAATAGCCATTTCGCATCCCGAACGCCGCCGGGGGCATCGATCAAATTTTCCGCCCTCGAAGATATACGCTCGAAAGGAGCTCCCTTCCATTTGAATGATGCCTTTGGGCGATGGATCATGGCGGATCGTGGTAGTGAGTAAACCTGGTATCCTCCCCCACCAGCACACAGCGTGTGTGTGTGTGTGTGTGTGTGTGTACATTCTCTATGTATGTTTATCACAATAATCGTAATTGTCTGCCCAATCTCGGCTCGGAACGGCAGCATTTCGAAAGCCAACGCAGCTGATTGCGCGGCGAAACGGGTCAATAGCTGCATTAGCGAACCGACGCTACGGTGTACTTGGCGGTGGCAGTGGCGGGCAGAATCGTGGAACTAAATCATCTCCGCGAAATACCATGTCCCAAGCACCGACCACCATCACCACCACACGGGCCAGATAAAATATATTGTGCACAGGAAGATTTATGTGCGGATTTCGCTATGGCCGCCGACCGGAATGCCTTCCGGTTCGATGTATCCGGGCGCCTCTCTCTCTCTGTCGATCACTCTTCTCGCACGCGGGTATCCATTACCTTTTGCCAATGCTGAAGACGGTGCTACAGTAGAATCGTGACGCACCGTCAACCTCGAACAAGATGAAGGTGTACACACACAGACACGGCGAGCATACATGTTTTCATGTAGCACGGGACACGGATGGCTTATGGCCTCAGATGGCGCGTTAGCCCCGCGGGGCAGGCGGGCAATTCGTAGCCGGGCGGGCATTTGCATGCTTCCGACGTTGGGCTGCACTTTCACTGCACCGCATGGCATCATGTGTATGGGTTCGCCACCCACCCACCACAAGTGGGTGGAGCGGGGAGGGGGGGGGGGTGTCCTTTTCGGACTTTCTCTCCGCCCGCTTCCTGCCTTTATGTGTGTGTCTGTGTGTGTGGTTTGACGAACGATCATTACACGGATCATGGCGGCGCCAGCAGACCGCTGCTATTGAGCTCTATGATCCCCGTGATACAATCGGACATCAATTCTGCACCGACACGACACGCTATTAACCTGCGGGTGGAAGTCAACACTGGACAGAGTTCAAGCTCGGTATACAAAGGAGACAAACTCTGGGCGAAGCATAAATGTTTTGAAAAGCAAAAAACCCCTCTCTTTATAAGGTCCAAACACCTTTGTTTTGCACTTCCAGTAGGAACAGCCCATAACCGGGACGCGCACTGGTGATTAGCAGCGAGATATTACGCGCTCGCGTATTTTTCTTAACAAATCTCGCGATCACTAACAGATCCCTTAGTAAGGTCGCCCTTTTCATTGCAGAATTGAGATATATATTACCCACCTTCCTCCATCATTCTTCCATTATAAACGCCAACGGCAGCATGCTTGCGTACGGAATGCCGCCAATCGCGCAAGATAGCGTACGTAGGCAACAAGCGGCAGAGGTAGCTTATGATGCTGATGATGATGATGATGATGATGATGATGGTGGTGGTTGTTGTTAGGCATGCCGTTTGTTTACTTTGCGCAAAGAGCAAATATTTTCGATGGTAAACAGTGAAGCCCCAGCGCTCACGTGGGAGTGTGCAGTACTGTCTGTGCGTGTGGCGGAGTGGAATGTGCCTTTTTTTGCCTGTTACTGTTACTTTCATTAAGAAATCCAAGCCACGGTTTTGACGGTCATAGTGTGCCGCGAAAAAGACAACGCAGAAAGGATAGGCAAAGCAGCGACCACTCGGATGCCGGATGATTTCATTCTAAGTTGACGTCGGTTGCTAGAGGGGAATACTGTTTTCGGTGTTTCGAGCTGCGCACCGGCAGCATGCACCATTTAATCCGACAATGCTCCTTGGGATGGTGTTTGTATGGTATGCAGAAAAAACAAAAACCTGGCGATAAAAGCACACACACACACACACACACCTTGCGGCGGCGGGGTGGGACCTTAACTGGGACAGGGTTGAATGACTAATCGTCCTAAAATATCGCTTTCTCACCGGCGTTCGAGATTAATGGCGTACGCGGGTCTTTGCTTGTTGTTTGCGCTATTAAAACGAACAAAACTGAATTAAGTGCCATGCGGGTGGGGAATGCGCTCGCCGATCGTGCACCTGAACCGAATGTGATGACCGTTTCTGGGAAGGAAAAACAACCAACCAAACGGCGTATTGCGTTTTCTAATCAGTAGTGGGCAGGCGGACAAAGAGAGGGGGGGGGGGAGAGGGGGAGCGAAGAACGGTACACCGGGCATTAAAATCCTTCAGGGCCTTTCTTTTGCCAACTCACTAAGAAAGAGAGTAAGAAGCTAAAAATAATAATTTTGCATCACGATTTCACTTTCCACCGAGCCCTGTGTGGTATGGAAAACAAAAATTAACCCCCTTCCCCCCCCCCCCCCCATGTCAGAGATTCCTGCAGCAGCTGCTCTGGCGTCGTTTCTATTCTAAACCGATACCGAGCCGCCGAGCAAAAGGGCACCAGAGATCAGGGGCCGCCCAAGAAACAGACAGCATGTGCACACACCTTCCTTAGTAGAGCGAACCACAACCCGTCAACAAGCGAACCACACTACAACCACCCATTTGTATCTGCCATCAATTAAAATACTTCAAATTCCCTTCACGCGAGTCTCGCCGATTCATACGGCCCTCTGCTTGGCCTTCTCCCTCTCCCCCCCCCTGACACTCTAATGCTCGAGTGGTTTATTTACCGCTTGGGAGAAAGGAACGCACAGGGGGTGGTGTATGAAGTTGAGAACAAAAAACAAATGAACAGGAATACAGCAATCGTTCGCATCAGCTGATTGTCAAGTGACGGTACAGCAACGATAGGACGGGCGGGGGGGCCTAGCCCAACCCGATGATACCCCAACCTGATGACCACAACACACTCTGAACACAGCTGATTGTTTGACACCCTCGCCCCTCCCCCTCATCAACCCCACCGTTGGCCCATTGCGTTCTTCCTCGCCCTTTATCAAGATCGAGCAAATTGTGAGCAATTAGCAGTGAAGGTCGGGGGACTTCCTCGCAAAAATTCCTCCCGGTAGTAGGGGCGGGAGCCAAAAGGGGAATGGGCTGGTAAGCACGTGGGCATTCCTACACACACAGATTGTGCGGTCGACAGTTCGGGTGACAGGGGGAAATGGGCCTCGTTTGCGTGTGGGACGCGCACATTGTTGACAATGTGGCCAAGCGAACGAAACATGACCGTGAAAATGCATCACCACCAACGCAAGAACCAACACGTCTCACGTGAAGGCCGATCGTAATCAGAGGAGTAGAGCGCATGGGGTTTGGTTCTTATCGTGTGGTGAAAGTGTGACATTGGTCCCAATTTCCAGCCAAGTAATCTCAGCACGCAGCCCATCGAAGTAGCCCTGCTCCTCATGCTCAGTGTGGAATTTGTGCAATTAGCTCAAGCTTATCCAACCGGAGGGAGCTACTCGGTCGTCAACGCAACACAACGCCAAGTGACAAATGATGTGCATCGCAACAACCCATGAGCCGCGGGGCAAATGACGGCACCATTCGCGCAACAGAAGTGCCTAGCTACAATTTAAGCGCAAATTAATCAATGCGCAAAGCCCGGCAGTGGCACCCGTCAACATCTCCACACGTTGCCACCAGAGGGGGGAGCAGAGCAACTTCTCAGCACCGTGACACGCGGTGTGTAATTGATATGTGTACTGCCTACTCCGTTTTATGCATCGTTCCCATCGTAGCGGGTAGGAACCCCGAGGGCGAAGGATAGGACATGCGTGACGAGTCGGGAGGCCTCACGACCTAAACCACACGAACTCTAATCACTCAAAATGCCCCGTTTGGCTTCCTACCGATTCTTCATCGCTGACGGGGCATGTAAACTACAGGTGGAACTGGTATACGCAAAGCAAATATTATGCGCAGACTGAGGTTGCGCACGCGACACCCGCTGTCGCTCTCTGGTGCGTTATCATCATCGTTGCGGCAAAATAAATACGGAAATGTACGGGCGGAATCTCAACAACCTCTCACCGGCCAAACAATGCACGAGAACTAATTTATATTTGCCTTCTCACTTAGAGCAAGACTATCTGTCAAACAAACAAGGGGGGGAGTGGGACGACGATGAGTTGACATGATATTTGTCTTCCTTTTCAATTGCGATTTAAATTTACACACGAAATGACACACCGTTTAATGTGGACCGAGGTATTCGCAATTCCCAAGCACCGATCGGTGAATGGCCAAACTCGCCAACCTAAATGATCGACCCCGGCGGTCCGACCCACTGGTCCTTGATATTTCAAACGTCATTATCCTTGTGGATTAAAGTGAAAGGGATTAAAACGAAAGGGAACCATTTCCCGATGGTGGTTTGGTGATTGAATTTTTCTTCCTGTGCTGCATATGCCCTTCGCTGCATTACGTACAACGAAATTTATTAGCTTCTGGGCCGCCTTGGCCACTCACGGCGTTACGGCGATGCACACTTCAGGGCCGTTATCACATCATCGCAATGCATTTTTACACTTCCAAGTCCGCTTCAGTGGTCGATTGTGTAGAGTGTAGCTGTAGGGATTATTCATCGCCCCAGAAATAGTTCCTTCTGGAGTGGCAATTCCACAAATCCGCAGCCCAGCTCTGCAAGAGCAGCTCTGTTAGGCGTGATGAATCATTATCGCGCCCCGTACGCATGTTGTGCTAATTCTCAAGAGGCGTCAGAGATCCGATCATTTCGGGCTAAGACTCGTCATCGGAACCGCGTGCGTCATTGCGTTTTACATTGATATTTACACACTAAACCCATCTCTTGCGAAGATGTTCTCTTCCCGCCCTATGTGTGTGTGACAGTTGTGAAGAAAAGGACTCATTAGGATAATCATCGGCCAAGGGATTTTGAATGATGTGATGCCACGGACGACAGCCCTTGGGCACTAATGAACAGATTAAAACCGATTTTTGTCCAATGTCACGCGCGCACGCTACTGTGTTGTGTCTTGACTTGAAGGTAGAATGCGTTTGGAAGTGGAGCTAGATAAACCGGGCGTGTAAAATAGTTTAGTTCCCGCCGCCAAGCTACCTCCCCCTTCACCTGCATAGCTACTAAGGGAGAGGAAGGGCCACAAGGGGACAGTGGGAAGACAGAAGTGTGTGATAAGATTGCATCATTAGCGGCCGGTCTGCAGGTCTCTCTGTTTGTGTGTGTGTGTGTGAATGTGTGCCCGCGAGTCGGTCACAGAGCCGTGCTCGGGAGCGTCTTGATCGTAGCGGGTGTCAGTTTGGACGCGAACGGCGAAGACTCCGTACGAACACACGTTCTCGGCTCAGTCGCCTTTCTTTCTCGTGCCAGTGTGTTTGTTTTTGAGTGGTTAGTTCTAACATAGTAGCTGCACGACTTGGCCACACCATACGCCGCCAACACAACATTGGAGGTGCATTTTAGGGGGGGGTGTATAAGAAAGAGATATAGTTTCATGTTTCCTAAATCATGGCACGCACCCGACCCGGCAAAAAAGGGCCATTCTTTTCTTATGCCGGGCAGGGGAATGAATGGGACGCATGTGCGACAGTGTGTGGTGAGCGTGTGAAAGTTATGCAACGTGTGTGTGGATGTGTGTTTTGTGTTTCAGTGGTGGGTGAAAAGAGGGCGCCTAGGACAGATGTGCAAGAGATCTAGTGTGGTGATCCACACATATTTCACGCTGAGCCGTCGAGCAGAGAATGGACCGAATTTGACAAATTTCTGCCCATTAAACTATGGGCCGGATTTTGCTCTACTTAATGCTGTTGTGTCAATAAATTCAAAACCCTCCCTCTTTCACCGTGGCCCGCAGACGGACTAACGGCCCGATCTAAATGTACCGAACATCCGGAAGATAGATCTGCATGATGCGTGCATTAAAACAAGCTGTTTGTGGATGCATCGTTTAGCAGCCGTTTGTCAGATTTCGCACCTTGTTGGTGGCCGTTGTGCACCCCCTCCCCATGAAGGGTGGAAGTGATGCAGATGCAATTATCGCACCGTCACCTGCACACAACAAACGTCACCGAAACACACAAACAAGCGGGTGGAATGTGTGTGCGCGGTCGGTGCTCTCGCGTCAAGCAAACAAGTTTTGTGGTGGCGAATTTTGGGTTGGTTGGCACAAAACATACAACATATCACATTCAGCTAAACTGCGTCGTTTCGGGGTAATGACACACTCACTTCTCCTTCGTCCTCAAGCAGCCTTGCACCTCTTTTCTCGCAAAACACACACACAGAGTGACGCGAATTTGCCTACTGTCAGACAACAGAGCGGGCGCGCGCAGAGTGCTTTCTGCTGAGTACGAGCAAAATTTGACCAAAGCGCTACGGGCATGCCGATTACGATCGCAGCAACCGGGAGACGACGGTGTATATGAGTTGTCTGTCAATGTCAATGCCAGTGCCTACTCGACGGCACCCGTTTGGAAGTGCCGTTGGGGTGGCTTGGCGTATGGAGAGCGTAGCGTAGTGGTTGCTTTCGATACAATCGCACTCACCTCGCCCGGTGTGAAGGGGAGGGAGAGGTGAGCACAGAGCCACTACCGCGGCACGAGGAAGCCACCGTCTCTAATCAACAAACCAGCGATGCCCACTTGCTGCGACCGCGCGGTGGTGAGGCATCGGCCAAAAGACCATTCGCGCAGCATGCAAACATGAGACGATGTTTATTTTTATCCACATTTATGAACTCACCCCGCGTGTTAAATTGAGCCACTGCCATTTTTCCCTTCTTTGCGCGGACATTCGCGCCGTTTCATTTGTTTTCGTTTGCTTCCGACGCACTCAACAGACAGGGTGGGATGCGGGGCTGCTGCTTACCTGTGCGCGCGCTGCCGGGCAGGGACTTTGAATGCGATGCGTTGTCGTTGGCTTGCCGGATGTGAAACGATGACGGGATAGCGGTGAATCGCGGCCAAACTGTAAAACAAGATGGGGAGTTGAGAGGAGGAGACATGTTACTGTGGCGCTGGGTAAAGAAGTTATTGGTTAAAAAGCGGGTTAGTACAGCAATATGGTACAGCTGGGGAGCATCCAGTGTCAGGATTCCTTTCGGACGCATGCAAACACACATACACACGGTCTGCAGGATGGACAGCTAATTGACATACTTTTAGTGGCTTCGAGTGCTCCGACTGCTTCTTCAACCAGTAGACGCATTTGACGGTTTGAACCTTCGCTGCCACTGGAATCGGAGACATTCGCGTACGCAAATGACAATTCTCAAAGTGCTCCGGGGCACACGAACGGCAATCGAGTGCTCACGATTACGATTTCTTATTAGGAAACAATGTCAACATTCTGTTTTCGAGTACAGCTGGCTCCGTCTTCGGTACCACTACAGCGACAAGACAATTGAGCCACTTTACCTAAGATCGTCCCTACCTTCTTAGTCTAGCATGAGGTCTCCTGCCGCTCAAATGTCTCCTCGCTCTCAAGCATCATTTTCGCCTGCTGCGCTGCGCATTGAAACAGTTGCGTGTTTGCGAATGTTTGAAGAGCTTTTGGGAAAATCCCCAAAAATGTGACGGCCGATGAAGCTGCTTCAGTTGCTTCCATGTCGTCATCTGCACACAGTAAGCCATGGGCCTGCTAAATTCGAAAGCGTCGAAATGACGCTCTAACTTGCTGTGTGCTGTGTCGTGTTCTGTAAAAGCGAGGAAAATTAATATATTAACGTTTCTTGGTTTTTGGGCATTGATTAAGTGGTTCCATCGTTTGATAGATTTAATCTGATGCGCGGGTAATTCGGCAACAAATATCGGACTGCGCCATCTTACCATCTGGAGAGGGTTCAATTACGGTGACAGTGAAAAACTAATGGTTTCTGTTTTCTTTTCTTTCTTCCAGTTCCAAAATCGTGAAGATGAGACATTTGTTGCTGTTTCTGGCGCTGGTAGGCTTTACGGTCGGCCAAGGCAGCCGCTTCCGCCAAGAGTTCCCCGGCCCGTACTGTGCTGCGCGTGCAGATAGATGTTGCCGCGATCGACAGGATGGCTGTGCACAACCAATCTCGAGTAAGTTTTCCTACCTTCTATCCTTTCTTTGGGCTCCAGTGACATTTTGTTTCTTTCTTTCGTTGCATAGCAACGCTCTGCTACTGTGATGAGTTCTGCGAACGGGGTGAGCATGGCGATTGCTGTCCGGATTATGAGGAAGTGTGCATGGGCATTGCTCCTGAGCCAGAAAATGCCACATCCTGTGTGTACAAAAATCGGTACTTCACACCGTACGATCAGGCACTAGTGGACAACTGTAATACTTGGTAAGATTGAAGCAGATCCTCCTTGTGCCGCGAACATAGTGTTTGATGACAATCCATTTTCCCTGTTTCTTCAGCAAATGCAACATGGACGGTTCGGTCACCTGTACGGAAGACGTTTGTCTGGCGGACGATGATCTGCTCAGACAGCTGCACCATCTGGAGCGGTCGATCGGATGGAAGGCAACGAACTACAGCGAATGGTGGGGTCACAAGTACGACGAAGGCAAGGTGCTGCGTCTCGGTACGTTCCAGCCGAGGTTCCGCGTGAAGGCAATGAAGCGACTGAGCAACAAGGGAGGCCACTTGCCAAGCCGTTTTGATGCTAGCGAACACTGGACTGGACTGGTTGCTGAAGCACGAGATCAAGGTAAGTGAACGAGCACCACGTTTGCTCCACGACGGATTGTAGTAACGCTCCTCTCTGGCTTCTGACCTGAAGGCTGGTGCGGTTCGTCCTGGGCATTCTCGACGGCAACGATGGCTTCCGATCGCTTCGCTATCCTTTCGAAGGGTCGTGAAATGGTTCAGCTAGCCCCGCAGCAGATGCTAGCCTGTGTGCGGCGCCAGCAAGGATGCAGTGGAGGACACTTGGATACGGCTTGGCAGTATCTGCGCAGAACTGGGTACGCATGACACTTTCGCGTGACTTTTACCGTAGATGATATCGTTTCCATCCTTCCTGTCGACTTTACAGTGTGGTCAACGAAGAGTGCTACCCATACATTGCGGCACAGAATGTGTGCAAAATCAGTAACGACGACACGCTGATCACGGCCAACTGTGAGCTGCCGGTGAAGGTGAATCGTACGCTGATGTACAAGATGGGACCCGCGTTCAGTCTCAACAACGAAACGGACATCATGGCCGAAATTAAGGATCGTGGAACGGTGCAGGGTAAGAGGGAGGGGCGGGACCTATTGCAGGTGGGGTGATTATGTAAAAATTAATGCTTGTTGCTTCCATGTTCCTTCCACAGCCATCATGCGAGTGTATCGGGACTTTTTCTCGTACCGCAGTGGAATTTACCGCCATTCGGCTGCAGCCACACCCGCCGAGGAGCGTTCCGCTTATCATTCGGTGCGTCTGATCGGTTGGGGAGAGGAACGTGTGGGCTATGATGTCGTGAAATATTGGGTAAGTGTATCAAGCTCAGTGGCTTGTATCCCTATTCTACGATCCTCTTCTTACCGTGTCTGTTTTATCAACCCCGCAGATTGCCATCAACTCCTGGGGCCAATGGTGGGGCGAGAATGGTCGCTTCCGCATTCTGCGCGGATCCAACGAGTGTGACATTGAAAGCTACGTTCTGGCCTCCAACCCGTACGTGCACGAGCACGTTCAGGCCATTCGCAAGGTGGGCGAACTGCAGGAGCTGATCGTCGGAACGGGTTACGTTCCTCATCCCAGCCGCCGCTACCCACCGTACGCACACCGTGGCTAAAATGGACACCGAGCGGAGCTCCTATGGTTGCATTGCAACTGCTGGCGGCGGAAAACGTTTACCATGATCGCGAGCGCCTCTTTTATTCTGCTCTCAATGCAAACGCTTAAGCACGAACTTCTTCATTTTCCAGAAACAGCTGTGAAGATATGCACAGTATTAATGGCCGCTGGTGCGCGCGCTAATTGTCGTTCCGGTTCGGTCGCGAAGCCATACAAAACGAAAACGTCGAAATTAGAATTGGAAACTCGATCCGCCTCCTCCTTCCTCCGAACGGATGGACGAACGAGCGGACTTTTTACGTTAACAGATTTTTGACAAAATTAGTCCTTATAATTTAAAAAAAGCCAAAGCGCTATTACGGTGTTGTAAGAGAAGCATAAGTAGGGAAACATGTTGTTAGGGAACCGGAATGGCCGCAAACATCGACCGTCGCAAAAAAAAACTGCCGTTGCTGTATCTGTGGCACTATCTGTAACTTTAACCAAAACTGCTTTTTGATGGTGTTCACTGCGTGCAACATTTCTGTGTGTGTGTGTGTCTTTGACGAAATCCTTCTCGTTTTCAGCGTATATAGCGGAAACACACAGATACGTTTCTCTTTCCTTCTTTTTCGGACAAATTGTACATGTTAGAAGATAGCAAGCACGTAATCGTTATAATTGGGAGAGTAATTAATCGTTACTGTAAGTGTTCGATATTGGTGTTTAAAAAGGAAATAGCGTTTAAGGATACGAATGAATGTATGATACAGTAAAGATGTTTTCTTTCGAACAAACACGTCAATCGAAACGAAACCCACCACCAGGAGTGCGTGCACTTCGTATCTTGTCGCGTCGTCGCATTTCCCCCCGGATCGGCAGACAGTGGATCAAATTTTGTGAATCGAACCAATTTTCACCCATGAATCTAACACACACACACACACTGTTTTTGGACAGTTGTTTGTTGTTTTACAATTGTAAAGAATGTGTGTGTATTGTTTAAGTTTTTTTTCAAATGAAATTGTATTCAAGCTACGCGTGTTATCGCAAACGATGTAAGGTGTTGCGCGTATATAATAAAGTTAATCCAGTTGATGTAAAAGTGTATTATTGAAATGAGCCATATA
>AXCO02007863.1:0-14107 GCA_000473525.2 Anopheles melas | reverse complement strand
AGCGGAAAACGACGATTAGACCAGTACAAAAACTTTGTTCGACTGTTTGAGTACGCCAGCAGAACCATGCTATTCAATACTGTCGTGTTTAATCACGGATTTGTGGCCAGCTTCTTTGCAAAAACGTTGGACCACGTGGCGCAGCAAGTAGGCTGAAGTACTGGAACCTATTATAAACGTTAATATAAATAGGAACATTGCTGAGAGTGGTGCGTTTTTCAATCAGCACATGAGATTAGCAATTTTCACAGATAGATTATCCATCTTGGAATATAATCTTGTGTTGCGCATACAAGAAAGAGGAAATGATCTGACTTGAAAACGAGAATTTTTAAAAAGAAGTAAGAAAAACTACTTGAATAACGTCCAATATTCTGTTCAAGCAATGTACGTGAGAAATATGAAAACAATATTAACAAGTTAATAAAGCTGGAAACATAAAAAGTAAAGAGGTTTTGGGTTTTTTCTCATGCGATTAATAGAATTTTGAGCGATACGACGGCGTCTGTTGCATGTGTAAGCACTGGGAATATACATATCCTGCACCGCAAGAAGTAATACGGCATTGGCAGTGCTTTTGTAAAGGAAATCCTGTAACTCCTACAGTCTTACTGTTCCTAAAAATGCAAAAAGCAGTTAAAATTTTGAAATGTGATCCTGCAGAAATACGCAACACTTCCCAGATGGCTTTCGTTGAAATATTTCACTGCCCTACCTGACTCAGCGGACAGCGGCTGCTTCCCGTGTGACAAGCCTACAGTGACATTGGTTTGTTGTGAGTTTTGCGCGGATATCCTGAGCATAAACGACGCCAGCGGACGGATTCGTTCAATATAGACGACAACGTTGACTATTTGCTGAAATCTTATTATTTCAACTGCTCCGTTTCGCTAGCGACCTTGCTAGGCCGTGCATTTTAGCAACCAAAGTTTTAATAAACTGAACGAATATAAGTGTTTTTACATAGTGTGTGGGGAATTCTAGCTCGCCTGCATAGTGCCACAACAGTACCGCAAGGAAGAAGGTGCGGTACAGAGCAACATCTGAAGTTTCGGATGATTCATTTCACACATTTGTTTGGTATTTGCAGGATGCCGTACGTCGTGGTCGAAACGGTGAACGCCTCGGGCAACAAGGACCTGCTGGCGGCACCGCAGTCATGGTTGGTAAACAAAACCCAAGCGGTGGGATATTTGCATTGGCCCGGTAGCAGCAGTAGGGAAACTCTGAAAGCACTGCTGGCAAACGATCGAACGCTTCCCCGGCCGGAGTGGGAAAGGCGTGTGTGTAAAATCCTGTACCGGAATATGCCGTCGTTAGCGTCGGCGGAAAAGGTGATACAAACAACGCACTTGCGGAATAAACTCCTAGCTCGTGCAGCAAGTAACAGTAGCAACATCCTTAGTGTCACAAGGGGAGAGAATATTGCAGTACGAAGCTATTCCGCAGCCAAAGTCACTTTAAGGCCTGCTCAGCAAAGGCAGCAGAGCGCGAATGAGCCGCAACTGTACGGTAATGTGGTGCCCAAGGAGGAAGATGAGGAGATGGAGGAGGAGGATCCGTTTGGTGATGTTGCTCCTGCTGCAGCACACTTGCCGAACGAACCAGCCATTCTGGACATTGAGCCTAAACGTATGCAACACTCAAGCGATGAGGAAGAATATGATCCCTTCGAAGATGTGAGCCCGCTGGAGGACAAATCGGAGCTGACTGTCATCGCGGTGGAGCAGTTGAGTGACGAGGCACAGCGTTTGTTCTCCTCGATTGGCACAGAGCAGGAGCAGGAGCAGGAGCAGCAATCGGCCGCTGAAGAAAAACTCAATTTGCAAATAATGGACATGATACGCGAGCTGAAGTTTATGATGATAAGCAACCAGAAGGAGATCAGGAAAATAGTGAGTGAAAGTATGGGCAAAATACACCGTACCGTTAAACTGCTGCTTCACAAAAAAGATGATGAGGATGCGGAAGAAGGCCCTCGACATCTGTACGAAAGAGTCGACCCGGAAGAGTTCACTTTCGACCCACTAACTACCGTCGAGCAGGTGGAAAAGTTTGACGAACAATTAAGGGAAGACAAGTACCGCAAGGAGATTTACGGTTGGGTTGAGTCGAATGTCGGTTACGAGAGCAGCTCCGAGCATAGGATGCACACAATGCTGGATCTAATATTCGACCGACAGCTGTTTGCCAAGTTTAGTTGGTCGGGCTTGAACAAAAAACACCCAATGCAGGTGTTCCGTAACATAGTGCAGCTGTTCGAGTACATTGGCTCCTCCAGCGTGCAGCGTATAAAGCGGGAACAGGTGAAGCAATTCTTAATGAAAAAACTGAAACAGGCCGACAGTAGGAAAAATAAAACGTTCATTCGCAAATCTGTACCGCATCAGCGAAGAAAGTTTGAGGAGAGAGAATGGGCTCAAAGCATGGCAAGCAAGATGAAGAGACGAGCAACCGAAACTAAGCCATTATTAACACCAAGCGAGCAAATGAGCGGGGAGGAGGAACGAGCAGCTGCCCGAAGTGTCGAAGAACAGCCTAATGTTAACGAAAAACAAAAAGATGATGAAGTACAGCAGCAACTCAAGCAAAGTGTTTCAGCACCAAGCTTACCAGGTGTGGGCCGTATTGCGGTCACAAAGCCTGTGGCACAAGTGAAGGATGATAAGCTCATGAATACAAACGACGGCACAAAAGGAGCGATGAGTCAACCGAAGGCAAGTACGTCCCAGCAGCTACCACCGGCTGCCGAAAGCGTACCAGAGATTCACATCAATCCCATCAAATCTTTGGCACAAATGAAAGGATTTGAAATCACCCTGAACGACGATAAACGGAAACTGCAGGTCGAGCGATGGGTGGACAGAACGGTTGGCTCTATCGCAGACATTAGCCAGCGCATGAAGCAATTGTTGGAGCGGTTGATTGATAAAAACTTCTTGCTCAACTTTAGTTGGAGGAGCAGCGGTGACAAACGATCGTTGGCGGAGTTCAAAAACTTTGTCCGACTGTTTGAGTATGCTAGCAGAACCAAACTGCACAATACTGTCATATACAATCATGGTATTGTTTCTAGTTTCTTTATCCGGACGTTAGATCATGTTTCTTAGAACTAAGCCTCTAGTAACAACAATATGAATGGCAAATCTTAATAAATACAAAGTGTTTTATATATAAATGGACCAAAAGCGTTATATTGAATTTCATTGACCATATCCGCATATACATATGACCACTATCCGAATACCTGGTTGAGTGTTAATGTTACAGTAACAGCACAATTACGCCATCTTCTCTGGGTATTTCAGTTCCATTCGGCTTCCGAAGCGATGTTAATTTCAGAACGATGGAATGGTGCTTTGTTCTGATCAGCCATATTCAGACTGTAACGTTTCGGTTTCAATTGCGCACCGCAGTGCAGTTGAAATGTTTCAGTGCAGTTGAGCTGTCAAATGGAGAGCTCAACAAATGACAGCGATTTGTTATGATTTCTAGACAACATTCTGGGCGGAGTTGATAAAGGGCGGTAGAACGACTAGCATAGATGTTTTCTATGTAAAATAGATAGCTTTTGAGTTTCTATAACGCTATTTCTGCCCGAGACGTGAATGGAAGTGTTTCCAACTATAAGCTGCAAAGAGTGGATGATTTGGTGATCGCTGTTATACTGCTTTGTTGGATGCACAACAAATGTTGAGCTGGAAATAGACAGTGACAACAGGAAGGAAGGTAAGCTGCTCGGTAATATCGATCTGTTTACGTACTGTAATTCACGCTCAAAACTTGTAGGTAACATGCCGTATGCCATAGTAGAGATTATTGATGCCAGAAACAGCAAGGTACTGCTGGCCGTACCAGAAACATGGCTAGTAATTAAAACCAAAGTAATTGGTTATCTGCACTGGCCCGACGCCGAACTGGTGGAAAATATTAAGCAACTGTTGGCAGACGATCGAAGCGCGCCACCGAAAGCGTGGGGCAAACGGATATGCAAAATAGTGTACCGCAGTATAGCCTCGTTAACAGCGGCGGAAAAAACGATACAGATTTTACAAAAGAACCGCAAAACGACTGTAAATGTAGCTTCCAACAGCAACACTGCTATTACCATGAAAACGGTGAATGTACGCAAAGATACTTCCAGCCAAATGTCCAGCAATCCTGTCCCGGAAGCGAAACAACCGAGTAGTGAAATGTTGAAGAACAGTAGCTTCAACAAGACTTCAGCCGTAAAACATGATGTATTGGACCCTTCGCCGAAACTGTTAAAATTGAACCCGTGCAACAGCAAGACTTCAACCGTGAAAGAGGAACTAAAAGGAACAGAAACACCGAAACGGTTAAAACTGGACTCGAGCAACTCTGTAAGCCAACAAAAAGACAGTGAGAATATATTATTACTCGTTAGCACGGAGCAAGACTACGATCCATTTGAGGAAATTGGCAATTTGGAGGAAATGTTGCGATCGAACAACCATGCGACACCAACAAGCTCGACACAAAAGCAGCTACCAATATTGGAAAAAAATAATCCAGATATAGCGAGAAATGAACCAAAAGACGATGCCAAACATAAGAACAAAAAAATATTCGGCCTGCTTCAAGAGCTAAAGTGTTTGATTAATGCAAACCAGGAAGAGATAGGCGATAGTTTGAATGAAGGAATCCAAAAAATGCAAACCAACTTTGACTCGTGCAAGCGTCAACCGCTTAGGGTGGAATCGCATAAAGGCAATCAACACCCACCGAAAACATTCCGATCGGAAACACCGAACCAAACCGAAATGTATCGTCTAACGACCGTAGAGGACGTGGATAGGTTTGAGCATCGTTTGAATGATCGCAACTTTCTGCAGAGGGTTCGCAGCTGGGTGAAGCGCATCGTTGCCCAGGAGAACGAGCCGGACAAGTGCATGAAGCGCATGTGGGACTTAATGTTCGATGAAGCGCTGTTCAGGCATATGTGCTGGGTTGGATCTTCATCGAAAATTGCACTGCGCGATTATTTCAACATCATCGATCTGTACAAGTACGGCGGCACTACCAACGTACACCGGGTAAATGACACTGAGGTGAGAAAGTTTTTATACAAAACCATGAAGTATGTGACCGACATGAGTTACCCAGAGAATTACTACGTGAAAAAGGCAGTGAAAGCGAACTGTGGTAGCATACGTAAACCAGCATCAAGGATGGGCTTAAACGTGAAGGAACAAATCAAAGCAAAGCACCAACAGCAGGGACAAAGCAAAAGACGCAATGGAATCGTTGAGCAGGAGGAAGATTGCTCGAATAAGAAAGATTGTTTGCAAAATGTACCCGAGCAACAATTACCAACGATTTGCGTAGGTTGCATAAAATCGGTAGAAGAATTGAATGCGTTCGAAAACCGTTTAAATGACGAAAAAAGGCGAACGGAAATGCAAACGTGGGTCGACAAAACAGTCGGCCACGAGCCAAATGTGGAGCGTCGCATGGAGGCATTGCTGGAACGATTAATTGATACAAACATCTTACTCAACTTTTGCTGGATGAACGTTAGCAGTAGAAAGTGTTCGTTGTTAAAGTTCAAAAACGTTGTTCGACTGTTTGAGTACGCTAGCAGAACGAAGCTGCAAAACACTATCATATACAATCATGGTATTGTTTCTAGCTTCTTTATCCGGACGTTAGATAGCTACGTGGCGTAGGATAGGCGTTTCGTAACAGAATGGATGGAAACCTGAAAAAATATAAAGTGTTGTACATACGTGTAAGCATCTAAAACGTTCTACTGAATTTAATTAACGATAACCGAAACATCACACAATACCTGGTAGAACCTTAATGTCTTCTCTTGTTTCAGTTTACTGGGTGGGGAGTTGCCGGGTTGCTTTGTTCTGTTCAGCGCTACCCAAAGACGAACGTTTCGTCCTCAAAAAAAATGCTCCACGGTAAAGTCGAAATGTTTCAGCGCAGTGATGCTGTCAAAAAGGGAAGCTGCGCTGACATGCCAGTGATTTTACGACTTCGAAACATCAGTCTGCACCAGCTCGGAGCAACATTTATGATAGGGACGCCCAGTTCATAAAAGACGGCACAGCGAATAGACATGGTTATTTTTTTTTTCTTTTTTTTGAGATAAACAGCTTTCATACTTTTATGACTATTCGATAACCGGTTCGCGGGGTTACCATACAAACGAATGCTAAGCGTTGGAGCGTTCAAAAAGCATGCCAACTTGAAGGCATTCAATCATTGCATGCCGACGAAAGAACAACGCCATATGTTTCCATATGTTTTTTTGTTGTGACGTGAATGGAAGTGTTTTAGCTCAAGCGGACAGTGCAGTGTAACACTTTGGGAAGTGGGAAAACGCACAACGAATTATGTGCTGGAAAACCCTTGGGAGGTAGAAGTGGAGACAACAAAAAAAGAAAGAAAGGAAAAACTGTAAGCTGATCATTAATATCGTCTTGTTCTGAGCGATCGCAACTGTAACTCACTTTGAAAATTGTAGGTAACATGCCGTATACTATAGTAGAAATTGAAGGTTCAACAAACGATGAGGAGCTGCTGGCTGCGCCAGAAAAATGGGTCGTAACTCCAACCAAAGGAGTTGCACATCTTTACTGGCCCGACACGAATCTGGTTAACAATGTGATGGAACTGTGGAAAGACGATCAAAGCGTTCCAACGGAGGAGTGGGACATATGGGAATGCAAAATAGTGCAGCGAAATATTAAGTCGCTAGCAAAGGCGAAAAAGTTTATACAGAATTTACAAAAGCGTCGTAAGATTAAAGCAAGTTCGACAGCTTCGACTAGCAACGCCACTGTCACCAATGTCACGTTGGGCAATCCTGCTCCGCCAGCAAACCAGCCGAATAGCGGAAGGATGATAAACAGCAGCTGCAACAAGACTTCAGCGTTAAGACGGGAGCTATTGGGCCCTTCGCCGAGACCGATGGTATCGAGCAACCCATTAAACCAACGAGGAGACAACAAAAGGCACAATACATTATCAATACATAACAAGGATCAAGAATGCGATCTGTATGAAGAACTTTGCAATTTACAGCAGATATTGCGATCAATTATTACGTCCCCAACGGGCACAACACAAAAGGAGCTAACAACAAGCGGACCAAATAACCCACATAGCGCGAGAAGCGAACCGAAAGACGATGCCATAGAGATGAACCAAAAGCTATTCGGTCTGCTTCAAGAGCTAAAGGTTATGATGAAAGGTGATCAGGAAGAGACAAGAGCTAAACTGAACGAAGTATCGAAACAAATCCAATCAAACACGTCCAAGAGTCAAACGGTTATGGCAAAATCGGCAATCCCGCTTGCAACTCCGAGCAAACCCAAAGTGTATCATCTAACGACTCTAGATGACATGAAGAAGTTTGAACATCTTTTGAATGATCGAATCTTTCAGCAGAAGGCTCGCAATCGGGTGAAGCGTGTTGTTGCTCGCGAGGATGGGCCTGGCAAATGCATGAAGCGCATGTGGGACCTAATGTTCGATAAAGCGCCTATCGAGAAGTTCAGCTGGGCTGGCACGAATTCAAAAATTGCACTGCGAGATTACACGAACATCGTCGATCTGTATAAGTACGGTGGTACCACCGATGCAAACCACCCGGTAAATGATATGCAGGTGAGAGCGTTTTTCCTTAAAAGTATCAAGTACGCGACAGATTTGAAGAACATACAGAAATGCAACGAGAAAAAGGCACGGCAAGCGAAATGTGATAAAATTCGTAAACCACCATCAAGCTGGTGGAGCGTGCAGGATGCATGGCTGGAAGAGGATGTGCATGAACAAGATGAAAGCGGTGGTGTACAGGAGCAAAGTACAGAGCAGTATAGTACCGGCGAACAGCAAGAATACGTCGAAGAGTATGAATGCGTTGATGAATTGCAAAATTCAGTTCCAGAGGAAAATTGTATAGTGTTTTGCGACTCAATAGAAACATTGAATCAATTCGAGATCGATTTAAATGACCCAAAATGCCAAGCTGAAACAATACAATGGATCGAGAAGACGTTTGGTCATATTGAAAATGCGGAAGATCGGATGACTTTATTGCTGGAACGATTAATTGATGAAAACGTCTTGTTCAACTTTTGCTGGATGAACGTTGGTAGTGGAAAGTGTTCGTTGGTAAAGTACATAAACTTTATCCGACTGTTTCAATACACCTCCAGAACTGTACTACATCAGGCAGTAATGATCGACCATGGTTGTGTGGAAGTTTTTTTTAAGAATTTATTAGATGTCTACGATAATGTTGAGGTAGAACCGTCAAACTGTACTGCTAGCAGCATGGTTGACCTGTCTGGTGGAACAGTCGTCGACTCGTGCGGCTTAACAGCATGCCCGTCGATTGTTCAAGTCCCGAATGGAACGTGCCCCCAAACGTAGGACTTGACTGACTATGCTGTTATGGGTAATCAATAAGCCCCGCTTACGCCCCTCCCATATGTAGGAATTTCCATGCTTCAACGGGCTAACCAATAAGTTACTGTTAGGCAAACCTATTAGTTGCTTAAGCAGACCTAGATCGACTACGATCGTGGCGCCTAATACTAATATTAATATGATTAGATTACACTTAACAAGTTAAGATCAAAGTGAATGTATGTATCAGGAGGGATTTTCCAGTGCAATTTGACGTCCAAGAATGAAAAGAGAAAGTTAACCCGATTTGATAGTTACTTTTAGATAGAACAAACTGGGTGATTTAATGGTTTTTCTATTTACTTACTCATAAGTATATCCTAAATTTTCACTATTTTACACACATGATGAACGGAACTAAAGTGTCCTTAAGATCTTAGTCTCAATTTAAAAAAAAAGGAGGTTTAGTAGGCAATTTGGCTTCTCAACGAGACACCGTGTCTACGTCATGGCACACTAAATTTTGTTATGTTTTACGATGGATTGGTGAAGAAAAATGCTATAAGCCCACTTAATGTATACACATTCGATTTGATTTACCTATTACTCTCCATGTATCGTAGTTGTGAACCGGAATTTAAAATAAATAAAACAATAAACGATGCATATGAACGAAATGTGATTAAGGGCCATGCTTCATCTATGAATTCAAAATTGGTTCTGGTTGGTTATTTTCCGCCATGATCGTCTGGGTTTGAAATGTCAACAATGTCGAACTGTCAAAAGACCGTGGCATTGTTTTGTTTATATTCCTCCGTACCGCGGACTGCGCGTACACCAAGCCAGCCGGCAACGCTAAACGACGTGATTTCTAGCAAAATTAATGGGCATCTTGGCTGAGCATCGTTTGTTTTATGTTTCAAATCGTCTGTGAATATCCAGGGTAAACGGAAATACTCTAACGATAGCTGCTGAGCCTTCATTGTTAGTGGAGGTAATACGAAGGAGACAACGCTTACCGGAAATAGCGCGCGCAAAGTAAGGTAAGCAGAAGGAGTGAAAAATTCCAAGACATATCATTTAAGGTTCCCCAATTTTATCCACATATTAATGCAAAATGCTTTTTGTAGGATGCCGTACGTGTTGGTAAAAAAGACGAAAAGTAATTTGGGCAGGAAGGAGGTCGCGGTAGCGCCCAGCTCTTGGATTCACAAGGATGGGAAAGGGACAACGTACGTTTCCTTGCCAGATGCAGTGTGTCCCAAAAAGATAAGAGCCTTGCTGGAGAAGGAAAGCAACCCAACGAAGGACTGGGAAAAGCATGAATGTGAGATCTTGAGCACAGATATTCCAACGCTAACGATGGCGTATACCATCATTGAAACGATGCAAAAACAAAACAAAGTGCTAGGTGGTAGGCCGACACAGCTAATCAAAACCAGTTTAGATAAGACGGAAAAAGCTTTGCCAACCAGACCACCGGTTAAAGAGGCCCCCAAGGTGGTGAGCAAGCAGAAACAATCGGATAAGCCCAATCGGACATTGCCGGAGCCGCACCCAGAGCCTGACTACGACCCATTTGCCGATATACCTAACTGGCACGTACCTGAGAAGCATTGCACGCCAGCTACCAGTCCAACAGAAGATCTACAAATGACCGTTGAGGAGTGTGAGCCAACCGACCCGTTGCAGCAGTTGTTTAGTAGTGCTATGGTAAATCAGGAGCAGGGCGATGAGGATGATCCCTTTCGGGATGTAAGTCCTCCCCTAAAAGATCCGCAATTGACGGCCAACTGCGAGCATAGGCCGCCGGTTGATAGTACGGATCAGTTTTTTACCCGCATCAACAAGGAATTGAACAAACAACATGACGTGCTGGGAGATGTTTCATATGCCCAACTGCTCGATCTGCTGTACGAGCTAAAGTGTATGATACGCAGCAACCAAGATGAGTTGCGGAGGAAAATTAACGATGGATTTTCACGGTTGCAACAAACTGTGCTGTCGGTATTAGCCAAGGATAATACGGACGATAGTGCAGCATTCGAAGAGAAGGCTGTAGCTTGCAAGGAAGAGTTGGATGAATTGGAAAGCCGACTACAGGATGAAGCGTATCGTGAACAGGTGCACCGTTGGATGGATCGTATCATCCCGTCTGAAGCGAATCCCGAATTGCGCATGACGAACATTCTCCATAAACTGGTGGACAACAAGCTTTTAGCGCAGCTCGAGTGGAACCCCGAACCAACGCACCCCGAGAAGATTCGTCTGGAGACGTACAGGCATTTTTGCAAGCTCTTTGAATATGCCGGCACGACTACGGAACACGTAGCGAACGATTGGTTTGTGGAGTGTTTCTTCAGAAATAAACTAAAGAACAACGCCCACGCCAGGGTAAACATGAGTGAAAAGCGGAAAGGCGTAACAGAAAGTAAACCTGTAAAAATAGCCCGAACCGAAACAGAGCTGAACACATGTGAGGAAACGGTTAACCTATTGGAAACGGATACCGTTTCTACGGCAAACCAAGATGACGATGTATACGAGATAATCGAGCTGGATGGTGATGAAGATAATGCGCCGACGACAGCAACGGCTGCCACTCCCACCGAGACCACAGAGTACGTGGAGGTTAATCATATAACCAGCTTTGACGGTATGAACGATTTTGAGGTACGCTTGAAAGATCCCGACTATCTCAGCGTTGTTCACGGATGGATAGACAATGCTGTTAGGCATACGATCGTCCCAGCCGAACGTATGGGGATCATATTAGACCAACTAGTTGATAGCAAGTTCTTGCAGAATTTCGATTGGACTGGCACCCGCAATGGAAAGGTGGCGTTAATTGGTTACAAAAACTTCGTTCGGCTCTTTGAATACGCCGGTACCATTACGCCACGAAATCGAGCGTGTAATTGGGATGTAGCAAAGTTTTTTCAACAGAAATTTAAAGCCATGAAATAGAGCATCGAACTAGACATTGTCCCTAAGACCCCTTAGTAAGTAGTATTATGCAAAAGGTTGACCGTACGCTTTTAATGTAAATATGGTTTAAGATCCTTACATTGGTCTCTTTTAGCTACTACATCTACTGCATTCTCATTATAGACAGTAGCACATTTTTATGTTTTTTAGTGCCAAGTGGTTTGAACTAATCTCTTCTTTGTAAGCTGTTATCTACATAATAAAATAAACTATAATTACACAACTCGGTGTACAACTCGCTAGTGTATATTTGCTTCCGTTTTATTATTTGACGGCGATTTTAAGGCATTCGATTTACAATTTAATGCAGTTTTTGAATATTGTAAGTGCAGCAGTTGTAGAACCATTTAAAAAGGGGGTTCGATAATTGAAATTAAGTTGCAATTAATCGGAATGAAAACTTTCAAATCCATATTTGATGAAATGTTTCAAATTCCCACCAACAGCAGCAGCTGAGCAAGTTGACATTTGTTTGTTATGATTTTGCCTAACTACAATACACATTGAAGAAACGACGCCAAGTGCGCTGCGGGAGGAGAATCAAACATATGCAGTGTGCAGAAGAAAAAGAAGAGGAGAATCAAACATATAGCAAAGTGTATGTCCGCGAGAGGAAATTGTTTGCATGCTGCCATACCACGAAACGAAGCAATAGAACGAGAGTTACACCGTTTGTAGAAGCACACAGTGTGAGTGTGTGATTTTGAGTGGTATAGGAAAAGTACGTAGGTACTACAGCCCGGTCGGAGCTGAGGACTTCCCACTAAAGTAGCTTGTCGCTCGTACCTTCTCCGTTTTTAGGATGCCGTACATTTTGGTAGAAATGACGAATCCCGCCGGCGGCAAAGAGCTGCTAGCTGCACCGGCCGCCTGGATCCAAAAGAAGGCTGACGGCACCGCATATCTGTGCTGGCCGTTCGCTAGAAGCATCCGGAGGCTGAATGCATTGTTCCAAGACGAGTACAGCATTCCATCGGAGGTGTGGGAAAGGCTTGAGTGTGAAATTTTGTGCCGCAACATTCCTTCGCTCTCGTCGGCTGACAAGATGATCGAAACGATGGAAAGCAGCCAGCTGAGCGAGCCGAAACCGGCAGCACGAGTAACGGTGCAACGATTAAACGATCCTCTTGCGAACCGGCAGAGCAACGGCGGTGTGCAGAAGCTGCTGTCCAGCCTCACCGCCCAGCCGGACGATGATCCGCTCGGGGATGTGAAACCGTGCCCCCAGATGCTGGACCTACTGTACGAGCTGAAGAGCCTGATACAGGCAAACCAGGAAGAGTTGCGGCAGAATCTAAAGGAGGGATTCGGAAGGGTGGACAAGTCCGTTAAATCGATGAACGACAAGTACCTGGAATCGAATGCGGTACAGTACGAACTTGGGCGGGCGGATGCGAACGCGTTCCAGGCGGGACGGGTGGATGCGAACGTGTGCCAGCTGGTCGAACAGCCGGAAAAGTTTAAGGTCGACTTGCTCACCGAGATGGAAGCGGTAGAAGAGTTTGAGAAGCGTCTGGAGGACGATGACTATCGCACCCAGGTGTGCCAGTGGGTCGATGCGAGCGTGGGACACATGCGGCAGTCCGAGCATCGGATGCACACGTTGTTGGACCTCATCATCGATCGGAAGCTGTTCGCTGGCTTCAGCTGGACCGGCGGCGGAAAGAACAAACGGGCGCTGAACGCGCACAAGAACATACTGAACTTGTTCGAGTACGCCGGTACCACCTCCGTGTACCGGGCGGATCACGTGTCAGTGGAGAATTTCATGCGCAAGAAGCTTCACAACTCGACCACCAGGATAAAGGTGAAGGGTGTGCGCAGGAGTGTGCCACATAGCGGTCGTAAGCGGCTAAACCGAGTAGGAGACGAGATCATTAGAATTATTCCGAAACAGATTAAGTTGACATCATCTACTGATGCGCGAAGTCCTTCAGCGGTGGCGGATGCGACTCAAGGGCAATCATCACCCTCGTCATCGATACTGATGGCTGTGAGTGTACCGGCAAAACCGATCAGATCGGAAACGATAGTAGTGAAGCAAGATGCCACCATGTTCATAGACGGTGTGGATGAGTTTGAGGAAATGTTGGACATTAGACGATTGCAGAAGTAAACCGCACACACGCAACAAGAAGCAAAATTTAATCAGCCAAAAATAATTCATTCTCTACGTTAATTTGTAAGGTACAATGAATATCGCAAGGAATTATTCTGCAACTTTAAGCATGGAATGTTTAAATTGTAACGTTACACAAGTTCGTTACCATAACCAGTCCATTAGGTTTACTCGGTAGTAGTGTTTAAAAACGACATTTAATACAAGATTAAATTCGATATTTTAAATAAGGTCCAATTCTTAATATTTCACTTAATGGACTCACGAATACTCGTTGGATTTGGCAATGCCAAGGCGAACTGTATCCAGTAGTTCATTTGTGTACCTACACCTAATGTTCATCGAGTATAGCCATTATGAACGTTTTCGTTCTGAACTCATTAAACTCTCGAATGATGGATATGTGGATTTGTGAATGGATTTGTGAATGATACACTCTGGATGGGAAAATATTACAATATTTTTGCTTTAAAAGATAGTTGTAATGAAGCTAATTGCCAGTTGACGTACTAATTCGGAAGAACATATGCACTGTAAATTGTACTTTGAATAAGTTCAAGAATAAATCGTAAAGAATTTTATGATTGCATGTGGAGTTAGTAATGGGTAAAG
>KI921311.1:0-15694 GCA_000473525.2 Anopheles melas | reverse complement strand
ATTGAGTGACAATTTCCATTAGTTAGAATTGCACAAATTTCTTGAAGATTATTCGAATAAAATAATTAGCGATCCATAGCAAAAATATTATGAGGATAAGGCGAATGAAACAGATTTTCACATAATAATTGTTGATTAAACTGGTAAGACCAGGAATTTGCGAGGGCGGCTTTAGTTCTAGAAATAGTTGTATTGATATTGTTACTTCTCCAATCTGACCTTCATCTGGGCCTTCATTCTGCATGAAACGACAATAACACACATACAGCTTTTCTACACTCGCTATTTAAACACTACAATAAAGTGGCCTATTCTTCTTCACAACGTAAGGGTACACGCAATCTTAGCACGAGCCATCTTAATGTGTCACTGCAAACCGTTAGGTAATTTTGTTAAATAGTGCAACAAATCCAGCTTACAACGGTGAAAAGAAATAGTTTTGAGAGGACAAATTATGTTCCATGCGTCCGCACAACCGGGCCCGACAATACCCGGCTATCCGCATTCTACCAGCTTCGCCAATTCGCGATCGAATGTACTTGCTCCGGATGACATAATTGCCGCTGGTTTGCTGGTGGCCCTTGTTGGTGATATTCAAGAGCCGCGCGCGATGCTCCCGTTGCACGATAATTGCAAGTAATGATGAAACTAGTGCACTGGATGGACTGTGTCGCATGGTCGTAATTAAATTTACTTTGAATTTTTTGAATTGTTGCACGCCACTGCTGCCGTCCACCGCGTAGAAGAAATGGGTGGATTTGGAGACCCAGTTGAGCGCCGCTATTTATTATCCTTTGCTGCGAGCGTGTTCAGCACGTGGTTCAGCACACTGGCGCATTCTTAGACTGCTATAATTTGTGCCTAGACATTATAAGCTACCAATAGGTCGCAACTTGCAACTCGCCAGCTTCCACTCGGCATGGGTTTAACTCCAGCGTCTCAAGCGTTGACAGCCCGGGTGACAACGGGTAGAAGAAAACAAAATCAGTCCGCTAGATCCGCGCGTAAGCGTGGAGTGTAAACCATTGGGGCTTAAATTAAATAAAGTGCAGGCAGGCGAAATGGGAAGCTGCAAAACAGCATTCAACGCAAAGGGTAAGCTTTGCCGGGCACGAGAGACAGAAAAGGAGTCCGAACTCCGGAGAACTGGGCAGGAAAAATGTAAGCACACACACACATACAGCGGTGGGACCACGGGTGAACTGAAGTGAAGCAGAAAAACGGACCGAAACTAACGAACTGCATGGTAGAACAAAAAAAAACAGGAGAAAATTGCAGAAGAAAGCACTCCATCTTGCAAACTTTTATGAGCAAAGTTTGTTATGAAAACAGTGTGTTCAAAAGCTGCAGCAAAGAAGAGCAAGCTTCGTTTTGCTCGCGGAGTTTTGGTGCCCAGAAACGGTGCGGCAGCGTTCACAGACAGGCACGAGGAAAGCCCTTTTGGCTGATGGGTGCCATCTACATCATCGTGCGCCCGATCGCCACCGGTTCACGGAGAGTGCGGGAAAGTAGAAAAACACACGGTGGCACAGCAGGAAAAACTAGGTTCCTCAAATAACTTTATGATGCGGCGATAAAAGGCTGTCTGGCTAGGGCGAAATGGAATCCTCCACCTTATTTTGCCACCTTATCCCTACCATGCACTCTATGCGTCTTTTCTTTCGTTGGTTTTTAGTTTCCATTTTATTTTTGTGTCCCACTTTTTTACGACATTCAGTTTCTTTGGGCGAGCTTCTGCACGGAAAAGGTTAGAGATTATGGTAAACCAAAGCGCTTCCTACCTCATAAGCATAATGCTCTGCATTTGATAAGCATTATTTATCTGCCATTCGATCACGGGCATCTCATCTTCCCAAAACTGAGGTTCGTCCGTTTGTGCACCATTTCGCAATAAGTCATCGTACTCGGGCTCGGGGCATACTCCTTCCGGCAATCTTCTCATCCTGCAGGTCAAATAAAGCCAACTGGTTCGACATGTGTGTTCGTGTACCTACCCGCCTTCCGGGCATTATTAGGGAAGGTTCGTCCGGTGCGGTAAAATAGAGCAAGATTCATTTATGCAGCCAACCTTGGCATAACATTTTTGCTCCCGCACTGCTTCCGAGAAGGTCCTGACGAAATACATCGGGTTTGATTATGTATAATGCATAAAAGATTGCGAGGAATCGAAATTATAAGCATCAGTCCCGTGTCCTTACCGTTCCCGGGAAGCAAGGTTGAAGCTGCTCGAGCATCAAATATTAAGCACAGCCCAAGCCGTGGAACCAAATGTACTTTACCAATATTCTGTGAATCCAGAACCATCACTCCGGCGCAAGGCCACAATCTCGCCGAGCGCTCTGAGTGAGCGAGTTTTGATCTCTGGCGGCACCACTCCTGCCGTGTGCGGTTATCCACCGGACATCCTTTCTCCCACAGCAAAGCAAAGGAGTCCGTTTCCGCTCGACGTTGAATCGAACCGGTATGATTACCATAAATTTGATCACATTAATTTATTTCCCATTTATATCCATTTCTCTTCCATGCTTTTGCCGGAGCAGTGCTCAAAGAATTTACTTTAACTAGATTTCCTCCCTCCCCACACTTTTGCTCCGCACATAGGGTCGTTTGCTAAAGGGATACTCCCTCTTTCGATGAGTGCTCATGGTTCATTTCATACCAGTCGCTTGGTACACAGTGACTATGTGTTTGTGTGTATTGTGAGCTTTTCTTTAATCCGTCAGTGAGAACTTGGGCGGCTACGTTCTGCAGCACTGATCATAAATAGGGTGGCGATGCGGGACTAGATCAACAAATGTAAAAATGTAAGATGAAAAATGAGTCCTGCATGGTGTACGGTTTCGTTAGGACGCCGACAGGGGTTTTGCAGTATTTATTTCACCCGTACTCAAAAGGAGCCGAACCATTGATGGGATTGTTGTTATTTTCTAACGCCCATCCTCTTGTACCCATGTACCATCCCTTTTGCTGTGCGAATACGTTTTACATCGAGCCAGCTTTGCCGAGGATGGGAAGTAAATTTGGTTTATGAAGGCAGTTTGAAGCTGCTTTACTTCCAGCCCTATTTCATCTTATCGAGTTGTGCTGTAAATTTGCACAAATGTTGCAGTTGTATCGTTTCGAAGATGGTAAGAAGAAAAAAAAACATACGAGCCAGGTTGTCGTATATTCACATTAGTTTTCCATCCACTCTGGGATAAGTGACTAGAGTGGTAAGGAAAAAGTTTATGATAAGTGAGATAAGTTCTTCCTGAAATTGGATCATCCTAATCGGTTACTAGAACGTAATCAAACGAAAATGCGAGGTAAGTTAAGTTAAGTTTAGAATAATAAAGAACGATTGAGGTGACAGAAGGGCAAGGTCCAGTGAGAGAAACTTTTTTCATAACTCGTGTAGAATGTTTAAATAATCTTAACACTCTTTTTTGACAGTTGTTATACGAAGACATCGCTACCCTCGAACGTTGGGAAATTTATTTTTTTGCTCTATTTCAATGTAATCACAGTCAAAGTTTATTTGATTTGTACGCGTACGCGTAAAGTCTATTATGTAAACAAGCCCTTTCAAAATGTCTAAAGGATAGTAAATTAACGTTCGCTGTGTCAAAAATTTTAACATAGCTGTGATAGTTTTAAGTTTTTATACGCCAATAGGTTTTAGCTATGTGGGTGGTATGGTTCGTTCAAGATTTTAAACGATGATGAGCTTGTTATAGTTTCGCACGCATCACGACTTGGTCCTTTGACCACTATCAATAGAAAAATTGATTATTTTCTTCTTTCTTTTTTGTATCTAAACCATAATTTAAGGGAGAAAAATACCACTCATTGTTTGTTCGAGCAGCTACCACTCATCATTAGGCAGCAAATCAGACCAAATAAAGATCGTAAAAGCTCTGCCAGGCGTTAAATTTACCCCCCCCCCCCCCCGCCCCCCCTGAATCATTAGCAGCGGCAGCAGCAGTGATGTGACTTGTTTGACAACGCGCTACAGCTGCACCCATTGCCTGCGTTCTGGACAAACCCCGTCTTCTAGACGCCTGGACGCAAACAACCGGTCCCCACAAATCGTCAAATCGAACTCACGCGCCACGGACGCGTTGATGCGTGGCAGCGGCGGTAAATTTGCTACCCATCCTCACATGCCGGCTGGAAAGGGGTGTGATTAGAGAATGTTAGCTTCATGTTTCATTCAGTGATTCAACAAACAACGATTCACCTTTAATGACTACTTTCGTGGGTGCTACGCATTGGCCTCCGAAAGTCAAGCGCCGAAAAAAGGGCGCACAAGCACGGATGCCCTCATCGAACGAGCTGAACAGTAGAATGCGTGCGTTTGCATGATTGAAAAACGTTCAACAATATGTTATTAGCGCGTGCTTTTTGGGATGGTCCCGTATAAAACTGCTCGCTCGGTGATGACATTAACTTAATGTTTTCGAACGAACGCTCGATCACACCCATTTGGTACATTCCAGCTATCTAATCAATTTGAAGCCTATTTTCTCCACCCGGGAAACTGCTGCACTCGAGACAATCACCGGCAAATGATGATGGATTTTTTTTCCACACCACTGGATGGCACATTTTTGTTAGACATATTCAACATATTGAGTCGTTTGATTTTTCCTACGCATTACCTTTTCTACTATGTTTTGCTTTCATAATTTATGGTTACATTAAATCGTATGTTTTAGATCTAGGAGTGTCGCTAGAAAGCGTGTACTGTACAGTGTTAACAACTTTCAAAGCATTAATGATCCAATTAGTAAGTTGTGCAACATGCATGTAGATTCACAGTCAAATACATTCCATTACATTTTTGATCCGCTTGACTTGAATGCATAATAACAACTTATATTGGTATAATTAAAGTTTGCTTATATTGATAATATTTCAGAACCATTTTATAGAATCAAAATGTTTATCAAATTGATCGAAATAATAATCTTGTATGAATCCTCATAGTTGTGGGGTTCTCATAGTTGTGGGACACATCCTTTACTCTTTCTTATTGGAAGTGAATTTCATATGTTGGAAATTGGACTCGATGGCACCCTTATTGAACAAGCTGCCGTGTCCAACGAGGATTTGTCCAACGAGAGTACTATAGAGTCAAATTCCCATTACATCTTAGGAATTAATGTATTCACGTTGAGTTAACATATACATCAGTTCCAATACAAACAGTTATGTTTACTGATTTAAAAAAGAAACAAACTATTAATGCGCTATGAAATGGTTTTTCTACCAAATGACGCTGGTTATACATCAAGCACATCTGACTAAAGGGTACGTTTTTGCCTATGATTGCGACCTATACCGCCTTCTCTACAATTTTTTGTCTTATTTTGATGCAAAAAGCAGCGTTAATCTTTACCAAAGTCACAAAAAGATATTAAATAGTGAACCATTCATTACGGTAGTTAATTAAGCACCACTCAACATAATGCTCCTCTACCCCTTTGGTGCAGTTTTTCCGTATTTAAATAATAGTTTGGTTACATTTTTTATTGTCAGTAATTCAACTTCACGCCAACCAACAGTACGCCGACTATAGTCATTGCTTTTCGGCATTGCTCTACGCCATTCGCAACCTATATCCTACCAAACGTATAGAGCAGACAGTTGAAAAATTGTTCCGCTTAAGGTTGCGGCAGTCATTCGGACGCGTACGCGTGCATCAGTGAACATGTGAGGTAGATTAATTCGTCTCCTCACCCTGTCCAAGGGGGTTTCAGTTTTGGACGCAGTTTGAAAAATGTCCCAATTTAATTCCGCCCTTTTTTTGATAACGATCTGCCCCACTCTTTCTGCGGGTGGCTATTTGTATTTGTTTCCTTCCGTCGTTTGTTTGCATCCTTTTTCCAGCAAGCGGGTTGTGCCTTCAAACAGCTCTACGCGCGGGCGCGCGCCTGTTGAATTCTCAATCTAATTATTGGACAGAATTAATTGCCTGCCCAACGCTTACGGCTTCTAGCGCTGAAGAAAATTTGAATGAAATATCTTCCAGCTTGCGTTCCTCGGGGAGAGCCGTCCGTTATAGTCTTTCAGGAGAGGTAAAGGTAGCTTACCTACAAACACCGGCACAGTTCCGTGGCCGATAACCCGCATGGCCGTAAAACTACACACGGAAGAGGACAAATGCGTGAATTATGTAAATGCACGCAACAAACTAATATTTTCCTTTCCTTTTCGGTCGTAATTAGGCACGAACCTATTTCTGATATGGTAAACGCGGCTGTTTAATGTACGATCAACGAGTGGGAGTTTTGGCAGTTCTCAATGTTAGTTGGTTACGATTTGTTTCAGTGCTACGTTACGCTGGAACGACCAGTGATAGATACATCTCCATACATCTTCTTATAAAGGCTTTAACGTTTTGCGACCATTGTAAGGTACGTGTATTTTATCATTTTTTGCATGCTAGTTGAACAGGAATATTTTAAACTTATTCACATGCTAGGAACGTCCTACAAGTGATGGTGAACAATTTATTTATAGATTGATTTTCGTAAATTCATTTATTTAAGAAATTTTTTAACGAAATTTAATAAAGTGCGCGTTTAAAACGCATACCTTTTTACATCTATTCTCGAATAACTTTTGGAGCTACTCAATAATCCAAATTATGCTTGAACAAATACTCACTTTCAGTACTTTTCTGGTAGATTTTTTGAAATAATGTTTTGTCCTCGTTTCATTACATTGGCATACTTTTAGTCCATTCCTCCGAGAATGTTTCCTAGGCCATGAACAAGTATAATTTAAGACGTTACGTGACGCGCTCCTCAGTCGAAATGTGCTACAAATTCTGGCATTCAATGAGGATGAGTATGTGTGTGTGTTTTTTTTTCGATACAAACCTGCAATCCAATGGCAACGGCCGAGTTCGCAGCGCGAGTCACAAACCAATCGGCTGAAATGGGAGTGATTGTGTGAGAAAAAAAGGCACCCATAAAACGAACAAACCATCTTCGCCACATTCGCACAAACTCTTCTTCAATATTTTTGCACGGCGATGGTGGTGAAATGCAACCTTGTTTACTGTGCACATATGCACCGGTGAATAGAGGCCATCGGGGTAAATTGGGTCAAAACGGGTGCATCTTTGCTCAGATGGCACGATACACAAACCAAAAAAAAAACGCCTGCACACCGTTTTCGACTCCCTACGATCGTGTTCAAACAACGGCCGAAAGAGCGGCGCTGCATCCCGTCCATCAATCAGAGTTATTTATATCGCAATTAAAAAGATAAAATTTTGAGCTATTTACCAAACAAGGGTCGAAACGGACGTCCGAAAATACGGTGCGTCTTCGCGTTTGACTTTCGAAATGACGAACTGACCAAACAATTCGCCCACCAAAACGACCGGTGAAAGAGCGAGTGTTTAAACTGTTTGTGATAGCGGATGCAGCAGTTGAGCCCAGATGAAAGTGCAGTTTGGGCAAACTGCGGTGCGCTGTGGGACAGAGCGAAATAATGCAGAAACCATTCATGCGGTCTATCAGCAGACAAAACGACCACAACGCCGGTCGTCACAGCCGGGATGATCGACGATTTATTTACTATCAAGGTAGAGAATGTTAAGCGTAAACACACACGTAAATTATCCACTTGACATTGGGCACGATTGCTTAAAGTTGTAGTAATAAAAATAAACCACAGGTTAATGTACCAATGTTGTTACAATTAATGAAACACATCAACTTGCTAGCAGAAGTAATTTTATTCAATGATATAAAACTGGCGTTTCATCTGATACATGTGGATCTGTCTAAAATATGTATACAAAGGCTGACAAAAATAGGTGACATAGCTGCATGAGATGAGTTTGATCTTGGTTTTCTTTGTCTTGTTTTTTACTATTTCCGCATATTTGAGCAATTTCATAGATGATCAACCAGAACATCGAATAAGTCTGAAATATAGCTCATTACACAAAGATTTATCAGGAACCGATCAATTTACTGTAGACACATGATTTCATAAACTAATGTACCTTATTTAAAAAGAAATAAGAACCTTCAGTATCCCCAAATTATATTGAATAAAACAATATATCTGTTCTGGTTAAGAAGAGTTATATTAAACTCCAAAGAATGTTAATGATAAATTTGTTATATTTTAATAATCCTACAATATGTGAACATGTTTAACATGTAGACATGATGTGAAAAATGAAAATCGTGTTTTAGTTTAATATTGGAATTATTACATATCTTATTTTGTTCTATTAGAATCGATTTATTGTACTGCATGTGTAAAAATATACTTTTTATTTAGCTATGAAACGATACAATATGTGACACATGAGCATAAGCTGTTTACAGGAATTTCCAAGGGTTCTCATAGTTGTGGCTCTTTCTTAAAAGAAGTCAAGGAAGTTTATATGATGGAAATTGGACACTATGCCACCCTTTTTAGGCAGGCTACTTGGAAATTCCTATCGGATTTGTCCAACAAGGGTGCAATAGATTAAAATTCCTATTACATTAAGTTCATTTCACGTAAGAAGCAGTCAATAAAGTGTCCAACTGCTATGATAACTCTTGGAAAATCCTTTCCCATTTACTTATGGTGAGCATTAGGTTCTTGAACGCTTTTTTTCATAATAAAAAATGCATCAATGATTTTAAATTTACATGTTTTTTACTAGACATGCATATAATAATTTTAAATACGAATATTTTTGTTTAGCTCTAAGCACAAATTATTTAAAAGCTTTCAAAAACATCCCCTCTTTGCATAGAAATTAAATTATAATTCAAAATCAGCATTCGTCTTATTAAACATATCCATTTTTTAACATTGCATGAAATTGCTACATCAATGCACGTTCCCAACTCCTTCAAAATCATAAATTTCCTTGAAGATTTACAAAATCCGCGATAATATCTTCCTATCAACATGGAATGTGTACATCATTCTGCGTGCAATCTTTCGTTCGCCACCTTACCGTAGCAGCTGTCCGCAGCTCGGATCGTAAAACTGTTTTCCCAATTAACAGCGCGAAGTCCTACGCTTCAAACAGGCGAATGTGACGAATGTGAAGTCGACAAAAAAAAACTCATGCACAAGACATGCATAAAACTGCAATGGGAACGGAAGACGTCTTGCACACTGTCATGCCACATACACACACGCACACCCAAACACACGTAAATGGGGGAAGGAAGGAAGCGCATTCACATTTTCACCTCATTTCAGAGCACGGCACAAGTACGGGCACGGGCAAGACCGGGTGGCCTAAAGGTGGCCGCTGATTGCAGATGGTCGTATTTCTTGCAATTATTCGCCATTTGCTAAAGTGGAGAAATGAACGTAAATATCATTTTTATATGCGACCAGACGGCCACGGATCTTCCTTTACCTACCGCAGCCGAGCCGTGGGCGTGGGCGAGAGCACCGCCTGGCAGACGCTGATCATGCTGACGATCGTTGGCGACAAAACGCGTCAAAACGGTGGACCCTTACAAATGATAAAGATGTGAGCGACACACATAAAAATTAACATTTCCACCCGGCACCGTTTCGCTCGCGGGACGTCGAAGCGTTACAGTTTTCTTTTGAAGGGGTGTGTGAGTGTTTTTTTTTTAATATTTATTTCTGAATGCTTCTTCAAAGCATCTTTTTGCTGCCATGGTTTGGCTGTTGCATGTACATGCAGCACAGGGAAGCTATTCATATACTGTCACTCACACACGCACGCACGCACGCACACAATGGCACACATTCAAAAACGCTCCCGGAGCTACATCGAAGTGCAGACATTTGTCGGCAGTTTACGAACCGTAACGTGCAATTTTGGGCCTGCATTTGCATTTGCACGGATATTTTTATTTTAGCAACAATTTGCATTCACTTGCAACCCGCCACTCCAGACGGACGTCAGACCGATGCACTCAGGGGACACGGACGGTGAACCTTCGGTCAGCCCGAGCCGGCTTTTGCGTTCCAGCGGCTGATTGGAATTTTTGCACCGCCAATTTTCGCCACACGTCAATTTTTCACCTCCTGCACAAATCTCTTTCTTGGTCCCTCTTTCTCTCTCTCTCTCATCGCCACTTTCGGCTTACCCTTAATGTATCACCGCACGTTTTGGTGCATCTGGTTCGGTGTAGGGGGTGTTTTGAAAAAATGAGAATTGTTTACGCGTTGTTGCTGCATTTTGCTTTGACAGTTTTATTTCGTCGCTTGTGTACGCCGACGCGGTACGAGCTGTGAGGGTGGGTTTGATTTGATGTGTGTTACTGCAGCTGCAAATGGAACAATTTTTTTTGCACCGCTCAGATATGCATTCAGCAGCATGTGCGGGAAGTATAAATTTCATGCTGCAATGGGTGAAATGATCCCTGAGGAAATGTTGTTGGTTTGTTTGATAGGCTGTCAAATATGTTCCGTGGGGATGGTTTTTTTTTTATGCACAAGAATTAGTATAACAGTAAATGTAATTAAAACTCAATTATCCTTGTATCATCGTCTTCATTAAAGAAGCCAACGAAGCAAACAGCTTTGTTTTTTAAAGGATTTTAATATAACTTTTTTCTAGTCACTCAAACATTTTTTTTAAATTTGCATCAGGAAATTTAATTTTAATGGTACCTGGTAACCGTGCGTATCATTTGCAAACAACAGTTATCTCTTGTTTTTATTCCGTACACGAAAAAAAATCTTTATATGCCAACATGCTGAAACGACCAATTGTGATGTCTATCTCGTCCACCTGTTTGCTAATGGTAGAAGGAACAGTTTGATAATTCAATCTAAAAAAAACTACTTACATGCTTCAGATACCTTCCAAACATTTTCAAACTAGTATCAATTTCAACAGCAAAAAATGGACTGAAAAAATCATAACGATTGCAGCTGACCGATAAGAACAACGATCAAACCCGCTTCCGGATGTCAGGTGGGAAGTCATGCAGTCGTTCAGTACATCGTGCCACGGTAGTGCAATGTGAAAAAATATGACACTCTTATAGATGAGTCAGAACATGTAAACAAAACGTAAGGTGAAAAATATTACCGACATGAACATGTCAAAGTGAAGTGTCCGTCGCAGCTGTACGCCACAGTGCGGCGTTTGGAGGCAGCGAAGCAAATGGTACAGGATGGGGCGTCGAGCTTTCGCTGGGAGAGTATTAAAATGATTGAATAAAAAATAAAACACATCCATTAGATCGGAGAAGGTGACGTTGCAATGCAAAGGGTCAGAGAGTGGCGCGCTCGGCGAAAGAACGACAGCTGCAACGAGCCGACGGGAATGCGGGCATCAGCACGCCGCCCCAGCGCTGCCGAGCGATGATCAAGTGTTGAAGGCAGAATTGTTGATGGGAAGGTTGCACAGTTCGCCGATGCACTGCTCATCCGTTGCATTCAGCTGAGCACCTCCCATGCCCGGCCGACCGACCGACAGGAAGGAGATGCGCAATGTTTTGGCGGTGGTTTGACAGGCGGTTTTTCGGCCCGTTGGATATGAATACAAACACACACACGCACAAGTATGGCGCTACCGAGTGTGCTGCGGTCCAGTAGCAACGTCAACGTCATCCTTCCCAGCTCTTCAATCTTACCCTTTTCCGTACCCATTCAGGGAAGGGCTTTTTTTATTATTTTTGATTTGAGCCGTACGACGACTAACGGAAATGCAGATTTTAATGGTGGGCTAATTTTTAAAACCACGTTAGTATTTTTTTTGTGCTGTGCCACCCAGTTGAACATACAACCGAACATGTGGCCCTGCTCCCAGGAGGTTGGAGGATACAGTTTTGTTGGAGTAAAATGCAGCGCTATTTTGTTTTTGTTCATTTTCGTTTGTTTTTTTTTTACGTCGTTTCCATCAACATCCGTTCCATTTCGCTGTCGTCTGGTTGGCATCGTACTGACCGTACAGAGGATGTGATCGAACCCTCTCGGTGCGTGTGTGTGTGTGTGTGTGTGTGTGTGTGTGTGTGTGTGTGTGTATGTAAGTGCATGTTCGTTAGTAGAGCTTTGTATTTTTTGTTGTTGTTTGCGTTCGTTTTTGGTGTACATACATTTTTTTTACACAACTTAGAATATGCAGAGCTTCGGTTGACTGTTTTTGGCAGGGGGAAGAGGGAAATTAATTCAACTCTCTAGGTATGCGAAAGCATGTAGTGGAAACACCTGAAAGGTAGGCATGATGTTGTTACGGTATACATAAAAAAATCAAACCAATATCTATTATAATGCACTCGTTGATAAAAATTCACCTGTCGCTTTAGAACAGTGTTGCAGTGTTTGGGAAGTTTTTTTGTTCGCTTAATTGCAACGCAGCTTCGATGGAATGCTTTATATGGTCAAAATTATTCAATGCATAAATTGCGCAAAACCAGTGGTATCACGTTCAATGTTCCGTTATGTAGATTAATGATTGCGTTGTTTTGTTTTTGCTTTGTAGAATAAATGACAGCTTTCGCAAAGTCAGTTGCAATGGAGTCAGTTGGGTTTTAACAAAAACGTAAATAAACGAATCTGCAGAATGAGTTTCGAAAGGGTATTTGTATTTACTAAGGGAACAGTCCCAAGAAAAGCGATGATTGAACGAAGAAATGGTAAAATATTATTGCTCCCAAAAGCTCTGCAAATTAAATAATAAAACTAAGTGGAAAAGTAACAAACTAAACTGAACAACAGAAACAAAACCACAACGAGTCAAGTTAAATAGCATTGTTCACAAAAACACTACTCCTTCGTTGCATTACTTTTCAAAACTTGAAGATTGAAGAACAGAATGTCCACAGCACCTGATTGTGAAGCAAACGTTGTTTTTTGTATTTACTTTACGAACACAGTTTTTGTACGCGTATTTACCAAATCAACGACAATTTCTAAAAACGCAAACCCCACACCATCTTGAGATCCACCCAAAACCCAAACCAAACCACCGGCTTATCATTAAAACTGCACGACCGAACGCATTGTTTGTACGCATTCAATTGCGTACCCCCGGCTGTGTGTTAGATACCGATCGCAATAGCTCGTCGCACGCAACCGTGAACCCTGACGCATCACGCATCATCGTGACATCGTGGTACGACCCGACGCCCCCATTTGGCGCTTGGCGGGGCTGCACGGGGAGCGATACAAAATTATCATCGTCGACTAAATTTTGATAGAAAATTGTTCACACAAAACATTCGCTCACGCAACGCAGCGGTATCAGGGGGAACAGCAAGGGTGACGAGAGCTTCACCTCCCGCCGGTCCGGTCGAGGAAGCGACAGCATTTCGGGGTTTGCGCGTCTTATCAGTTGTGCCCGATCGGGGAGCAAATAATACAGCCCGTGGTTCGAAAGTGGTGGCTCATCTTAACCCTCTGCGCCAAAGAGCTACATGATCACATGATTTCGGGTTCTCTCTGCAGCGTGTTGCGGGATTCAGGCACACACGCACCTGGGACGTGCAGCTGGCAGGATGGTACCGGAGCGGTACAAAATAAGCTAACCTCATTCCTGATAACGCGCACGAATAAACGGTTACGGGGAGCTTAGCCTGGGGCGTACCGCCGCCAACCATCGGGCCAAACCATTGTGACATTTGGGCAAGGTTGGGCGCTATTTAGCCGTTTTCGAGCCTTTTGTAATTGAATAGAGGAAATCACACCGAGCACGCATAAATATGCAAATGAGGCACCCGCGTCCCGTACGGTCATGGTCATCTTTCACTTCTACTTGTTCATAATACGAGCTCACGGGGTAAATAACACGTTCGGTGTAATATTTCCGTGCGATGTGATGCGTACGTATTAGTGCGATTGGAATTTTGATTGGGAGTGAATCAACCATACTTCACAAAACCAGAAAGAAAAGAGTCGTGTAATTTATATTGTTCTGTTTCACAAGGTTCAATGTGCGCACTGTTATATTTAAGTTAAGTCATTATTATTAGTAAAGAATATTTTTGGATTGATGTGATTGTGTGTTGAATAAGACGAATGTCAAATGTAAATAATAAAATCTTTGAAATAAGTCTTTATGTTCATAAATGAAGAAACTTATATTACAATATATTCGTTTCTTGCTGTGCTAACCGTTTCTTATTTGTAATTTAATGTTGGACCATTCCCCATAAATTTCTTTGCATCAGCACAATGATTTTGGCATTTTGACATTATTTGTCTTTGGGTTTTACATGCGCAAGCTTCCTGAGCAACAAAGTCTAACAGCTTTCTTGCTACCAAGCGAACATTACCGAAACCCTTGTCCAATGGGTATTAGCGAGCCGTACAAATCGTACGCAAAAGTCCTACTGACACACCTACGCGCGCTCGTGCCGATTGAATGAGTGGTTAATTATGCTGAAAATGCAGAAAACGTAGGGCACAAGCGAGACCAGTTATTTACTTAATCGGTCAGCACGGTATCGCTTCCGGTTGTATATCCCCGGTCGGCATTAGGAAAAAAGTATTTTCCATGGGGAAAATAAACCTTCCCTTGTCGCTGTTTCATTTAGGAAAAAAGCCTTCTGGTAGCTCCCAGCAAAAAATATCAAAATTGTTCTGTCCCGTTCGCTTTTCGAGCAACGGCAACGCTCATAATCACCCGTTGCAGGAGGTATTCTCTGGAGGAGTACTGTACTGCTCGTCTGTCCTGTTAATCCTTCTCTTCGCTCGCTTTCTAGGGAAGAACGCGGAAACATTCGGAAGAAAAACGTTCCCCACGACGGCTACCAACTTAACCGGCCCACGGAACGACCATCCGGGTGGGTATTAGTTGCTCGTTAAGAGCTTAAAGTAAACTCAGACAGATCCCAGCTGGGACAGTTCTCGACCAAACAAGTTAGTTGCCTCCCAATAGCAGCTCCTTCCAGAAACGGGGTGCCGTTTGGCTACATTTTATTAGATCTCAGCTAACGTTCACCTCATTCTGGATGACCTTCTTGAAAGAGGTGAATTAGCAGGCTACACAAAAAAAGCCTACAGTCTGTGGCTATAACAAGCCACCCATACTGCGAGCCTATTCCCGCTCAAACGTGTTTCGACACGTTCAATCTTTTAGCGATAGCAGCCGGCCAGCAAAAGTGTCGATTAATCGGAAGGCACCAGCACGTTTGAGCGGACCAGCAACCGTTGTCTTACGAGCCGGCAACCGTCGTATCACGTTGAATGGCCGGGGAGACCGTCATGTGTTGACTCATGAGCTACTCAAACATTCGCGAATCAGCGACCAACATGATGTTTATCGATATTGCATCAGCCAATAGGAAGAAAAAATAGACGCTCGTGCTACAACCATTGGAATCAAAAAGAAATAAATGAAGATTATTCTGTCTACTGCGAAACTAACTGTTTAAGATTTTTGTTTTAAAATTGATTTTAGTATAAGAAACCATTCTTTTTTTTAATGCTGCATGGACTTGCTGCTTTTTAGATAAACAAACATATACTACATGCAGTGGCGGATCTAACGGTATGCGGACTAGGCGGTCGCCTGGGGCCCCGCCGACTTAGGGGCCCCGTAGATCGCTAGTATATAGTATGCCGTGTGTATTACATTTATGCCTTGTGGACAGAGCTAGTATTTCTCCCGGAAGGAAGCTAAACAAGGGCCCCCGGAAGGATGGACGTTGGGGCCCCGAGGCTGGCGGGTCATTTTGCAAAAAAATTAGCAATTTGTATGGGCCTCAAGTTTACTGTGATCACTATTCTATTTTATTATTCGCACCCT
>KI921310.1:0-12618 GCA_000473525.2 Anopheles melas | reverse complement strand
GTTCGATGTATGATGTCCGCGGTGTGTGTAGGAATGCGCTCCGATAGCTCTCTACCTCTCTCTCTCTCTCGTTTAATCTACTTTTCGTCTGCCACTTCAATCTAGCTACGGTGTAGCGTTTTCTTTCGATCGGTACAGGTGCGCTGAGAGGATGGCAGTGTGGGTGCTGCAAGTGAAACCACGCATTATGTGTGCAAACAACGCCACAAATCGATCACCACGCACTTCCGTGGTACGTGCGAGGCGCTGCGAGCTGGGAAATTCGGCGCTCGAGAAAAACCAACAAAGAAACCACAACAACACAACATCAAGAAGCGAACCCAATTTTAGGATTTGATGGTTTTTCTTTCTCTTTCCAATTTTTCTCTTTTGCATCTTTTCCCCCCACGTTTACCAACCAGCACCGTTACCGGCCGGTTGCGCTTTTGGCCACACGATTATTTGCGTTTTTTTTTTTTTATTTATCTACGCACTTACGCGGGCGCTTGGTGAAACTGGGCCACCATCACACTACCCGATGGGGTAGGGGGAGTTGTTTTTTACCGCGTTCTGTGAGCAATCGAGTGCGGTTTGGGGGTAGACACGTTTCAGTTATCAAAGGGGATGCTAAATGATGAGGGTTCGATGAGCTGAATGCGATCGCGGGAAGGGTGCATTGGCGCGGAAGTCGCGATCGCCATGCCGTATTAGGGCGGAATGTGCCAGGTGTGGGTCCCAGTTGATCCCACTTTAGAAAACGTGTTAGCTGGGCTCGTTTGCGCAAGCACATCTTCTTGCTCTAGTTTGCAAGCTGTGCAGGTAGTAGTGTGAATAGTATGAGCAACTTTTATACGATTTTTTTGTCCAAATCGAAGTACTGATAAATGCATCTACACCCTCGTATTTTTTTGTCAAAATTGTTATATCATTCGAAACATGTATTCATTCTCTTTACGTGTTCATTATAGTAAACCCACCAGATACGACAGTATTTGAGAGCGTTAAAAATGTTCCAAAGCAAGTACTAAGTCGAAAAAGTTGTATATTGAATATCTGTCAATATAATGTTTATAACCGAAATTGGAGAGTCGAAATCTATGATATCTTGTATTTAAACTAAAACAATTTTCGATGATGTATTAATTGTATTCCAAAGTCGAATTTTCAGGATATAAGTACAGTAAAACGCCTTTTATTCGGGCTCATCGGGACTCAACCTCGCCCGAATACTTAAATAACATGGATATTGGGTCCAAGAACGTATTTATAACTAATTCTTGAAGTTTTTTTTTTTAATTTATATACATATTGTTTTGGTAAAGCCTGGTCAGTTTTTATGAACTTCATGTTATTTCAACGAAAATATTAAAAATTTACCAAACATTTTAGTGCTTTTTGTTATGACAATAACGCTGTGATAGCGATTTGTTTTCAAATATCCTCCTCAGTACGTAATGTCATCTTTGTATAGAACTGTCATTTCTCAAACAGCAAGGATATACGGACAGCCGGATAAAAGGATAAACGGCGTTCCACTGTATTCAAGTTCGGGTAGTTGGGGAATCTTGGGGAATGTGTATGTAACGAATATAAGAGAGAAATTAAAAAAACAAAATCCTTCATTGTTTTTCTATATAACAGCTTTTACCTGTCAGAATCAAAATAGTCGTGTATGCGAATCGTCGTAACTCGGGGTGTTTGTATCCCCTCGAGGGTCTCCTGTACTTTGACAAGAGATACTGCTCACGGCTTTCAGCAGATTGTGTGCTTTATGGTATAAAACTATCTAGAAAGCTATATACTACTGATACATTGTACGTTTGTTCTACCACGAGGAGAGCCTTTGTTAAAACAGACCATTAAAAATAATTACTTTTACTATGTAAACGTACCATGTAACGGTTGCAAACAAAATGACCTTTTCAGAAATCTCCAGCAAGCTTTTAGCAACCGTGTTTGGCATTAAAGCTACTATGCACTAACATTCCAAGACCAAGCAACAAATCTCTTTACACTAATTTTATTTTAAACGACATTCCGACAATGTAATCGCTAGAGCTCCAATCGCGTCTGTTTGCCAACTTTCAAGTTGGTTTTCTTTTAAACAGCTTCCCAAACAGTTCCTCAATCCTGCAGTAATTTCTGATACTGTTTGCCCACGTATGGCACGCATTGTTGTGCGGCTGCTGCTTCCTACCCGAGTAGCGCATCTCGGAAGCTTGGGAACGATCTTGCACCAACGAACCACGGCGCCTGCAACCTCTCAAACGGCACGTTCCACCCTTGAAACCGTGCCACAGCGCACAGTGCAGGTGCAGTTTTCGGATTGTTAATGGTCATTATGTTACATTTTATTAGCCACCTGGAATGCACCAGCTGCAGCAATACGGTGCAGCAAACCGTGCGCGATGGCACGCGTAACGCAATGTTGCAAACCCTAATCGACCATGATGCACCCCGTGCAATCAGTTCGGTTTGTGGGTTTATTGAACGGTTTTGTTAAAACCAGTGGCCCTTTTTTGTTTTGCAGGTAACCGTTAAGGTCCATAAAGCGGTCGCTTGTTTATGACGGCGTTATGATACTCTTGTAGTCGCGCACGGTATGGCTCATGCTTCCGAAAGCAAAACACACATCCACTCGCACGGCGGTATATATCTAGCCTTGGCTGCTACGATGTTATGATAGTCGACGGGAGATTAAAAACAACAACACTTCCCAAAGAAAACCGCTGAGCCGGGGGGAGAGACCCCCCATTGTGTGCATTTGGTAATGTTTTTATGTTTTTCCTAATAGTTACACGTTCTCGTATAAAACTACCGCTGGGCGCGGTGGGATGAGGTTGATCGGGGCGGCCCTGCGCGGAACACGCACGAGTGAGCCGCCCCGATTGCAGGCCTGCACCGTGCCTGACCTCATTGAGGCTTCGAGCGACCGTTGTCGTTTTGGTGCGACGGTTGACGATAGTTGCTGCTGTAACCGTGCAAGTTCGTTTAAAAAATGAAACCAAAAGAAATGCTGCTAACCACACACACACACACACACACACATGCCTGGGTGCGATCACACAAAAGCTTACAAAACGAACGAGCGATAGGTGCACCGTCAGGAAATCTCTGTGCGCACATAAACATAACCGCAAACCCAGCATCAGAAGCAAAACGCTGCGACGATGATCGCTGTGTGCTGAGGTCTAGCAGCTGAGATCTCAGCGCACACCACCACCATACGTCACGTCGAGGGTGCCACCGGTAAGTCACCGAAGACCGCCGCTGGCAAAGGCAAAGGCGGGCTCCGTGCGGACGTGGTTCAGTTGCTTTCAGGTTCATCCATAATTCATGGACGGCCGGCTTTTCGGTTTCCTCCGCTGGCGGAGGGCCGCCGACGTAGAGGGGCAATGGAAGCCGGAAAAACCGATGCACCATTTCCTTCTCCACCTCGGCGACGGTCTTTGATTCCAACGCGCAAAGAAAGAAACCCCGCCAAACGCTCAAAATAAGCGCAATCGGGCAAAAGACCTATCGCATCTTGGTGGAAAAAAACCTTGAGTTACTTTTTTCGGTTACCATGACTTTTGATTCGTTCGCTTTGTGGGTGTGTGTGTGTGTGTGTGTGTTTTAGGAAGACGCTGTGACCTCCACCAACTAGTCGGCTGGAGGATAAACACAAAGACTCAGTTTTTTCATAGTTTTTTTTCGACGCTAAATAGCTTTCGGAGAATTGAATCGTCTTATAATTTGCATTTTATTAATTAAAAGCTTCATCCATCCATTTTCCTTTATCGCCTATTACGTGTGTGGAAAACTATCGCTATCGTCACCATCAGGCCTGGGGCAGGATTTTCGCCACGGCTTTGATGACGGCTGAAAATTGATCTTTTCACTTACCGTTTTGCTCGAAAGAAATACGTTAAAGATGGGGCTTTAATCGGTCACTGTTGGATGGTTTTTTCTTCGATTGCTCTCCCGTGTTCCTCGTGGGCTTCGGTGATGCTGTATCACTCTGCTTGCTTGTGTGATTTTTTTTTGTATTTGTTTATTTCCTTTCCGCTTGGCAAAACGATCACTCGAAATATTTGTTTTTGTGCATAGGCTGTTCGGCCTTTCAAACTATTTTCAATCTACTTCACCCACAAACTAACTTCTTTCACTTTCTTAAAACATTCCGCGCGTTCACACGGCGCGCTCACATTGTCGAATCGTCGAACGGCTGGAGGGGCGGCACTGAGAAGCGAGACGAAGTTAGAAAAGTAAAACAACGAGTCCCATCACCCCCCGCAACTGGACCACATTAATGCATGGGGCATGGGAATCGGGCGGCAGATCACTCGCCTTCCGGGCACATTGATGATCACTTGCTTGGCGACCGTGGAGATCGTCTTCACAGTGGTTCACAGTTCCCACTCTACGCTCCCCTCTACGGAAGGTTTCACTCTTGACACTATTTCACGGTCAGTTGGTCGGAATTTTTGGTCATTTTCGGGGATCAGCGGGGTTTTCTTCCCCCTTCCACCCTGTGTCACCAACGAGTTTAAAGGCTAAACACCGCGATCACACTTTTTTTTCTCTCACACCGAATCGGGGTTAACTGTTTTACATTCTAAGTGTGTCTGCTGTTTTTTCAGCTTTTTTTAGTTGCTTTTTTCACCTCTCTCATGGTGAGGTTAGAAAAGGGTTTCGATTTTCACACCTGTCTGCTGTCGCTTTTCTTCTTTCTACGTCCAGTGTTAGACGAAAAAGACAAAAAAAAGAAACTCTTTTTTCAGACAGAAAAGGAAGCCAAAGGTAAAACGAAAAAGTAACCTGCTCTCTCGGGACCTGTTCGCTCCAGGGGACGATATTTGTTTGGAATGTCTGAAAGCCAAGGGGGGGGGGGACTTGAACCACAATAAAAGAATTCTCGTGGTGTCTACCGCGCAATCGAGAATTAATCGCAGCTTCGTCGCTTTTACCCTCGTTGAAATCTTCCGTTTTGCTGAACGCTTGCGGAACGCTGTCTTTGTGCGGAGCAAGAATGGAGAAAGAGCGTCCAGATGACGATCGCGAACTGGTGTTGCCTACCCATACTCAACATTTCAAACACACTCACACACTCTCACGCATCTTCTCTTCTTGAGGTAATCGCAAAAAAAAGAACCTTTCTTCAATATCATCTCCTCACTCGCTAGGCTTCATTGGAGTTTAGTTCAATTGGTGTATTAATTTGGTTGAAAATAATGAATTTCTCTTCATCCTATACCAGAAAACCGAAACCCCGATGGTCAGAACGGGGCAAAAAAAACTCTTCAGTGATCATGGCATGAAACATTTTGACCGAGCGACCGAGCGCGTCTAACCGATGCTCTTCACCCTCTGTAAATGTATGTGTGTTGCGAACATAGAACGCCAGAGCGGTAAAGAATGAAGCGTTGCGAAAGCGCAGAGGCAATGCAGCCTGCAAACGGTTGTGCAATTGTGCAACGGCTACGCTTTTTTTCCACCCACTCGCTACTACTGCTGGCCAGCTGTATCGAAACCGATTCATAGAATATTCTAACGCCCCCTACAGCCAACATATTGGAGAAGTGCACACACACACACACAAAACAAACCAAAAATACATCTAACGCCAAACAGAAAAGCCCCAGGGGAGGAAAATAAAAGCACGAAGCATACGGTAGAACGTAGAAGCACCTTGCGCGTCGGCGGAAACACGCGGTACAAAACGAAAAGTGAAACAATGCGATGGGCACTGCGGTAACCTTCAAAAGGCGTGATCTCATTTCAGGCACGCGGATCACAGCAGTGTTTTGCATTTTAATCAAACACTTTCGGTGAATCTGTGCGTTTTTTTTTTCGCTCTAACACAAAACACCCGCACACATAGAATCACAGAACACTCACACACACACACACACACACACACACACACACACACACAGCACATAGTCAGCATCAGTCATCAGATGGATATCGGTACACCCGTTGAAATGCAAAGCTTCTTTACTTTTGATGAGCAATTCTTAAGCGGAGGACAATTTGCACACTGATAGAAGGGAGGGAGTTTTCCGACCGTCCGCGGTTCACTCACAAAGCTGCACAGAGTGCACACAGAGCTTCTGCACGGTAGTGCAACTCACTGCATGGGGCACGCGCTGCTGAACGGTTGATGCGCTGCTGCGGCTTGCTGGCAGCGAGGCGAAACTACAACTAACCCTGCTCGGGACGCCATGTTGGTTCGGGTGGCTCCAAGCGCGATCGATAGGCCTCGGCTGTGACTCGCGCATACAACTACCAACATACACACACACACTCACAGTGCGGTTGCGTCCGGGGCTGGCATTGTGTGGGTTGTGACGCACACGGTACGTTTGCAGCCGTGCCGTGGGCAAAAAGGTAAACATTGTGTCAGGGGCGTGAGGAATGAGAGAGTCGGTCAGTCAAAGCCACCTAGGGGGTGAGAGTGGAACAGGGTAGGTTCTCGTGCATTTGTTTTGATGATCAATTGTAAAGATGATGAACAGTAAAAACGTTAATATAATGAAAAATAAACATTCAACAATTAAGTTAGATAAATAAATTCAACAAAAATTGATATAAATAATATCAATATAGACTATAACACTCATTAATGATTTTAAATAATGTATGATGATATTATTAAAAAAGGGAAAATATTGAAAAAAATGGAGATGAAAAAAACCAATTGACAGCATAAGAAAAGTACCGAAGCATTTAAAATCTCTTTTAAGGCCCCATTTCAACGTCAGATTCCGTAGCATTACCAACACCAGCAAACCATCGGACGCATCCGGCTACGAGTGTTGAAGAATCCGGTCAACGATTCATCAACTCTCCCCCCTCCCTAACCGGAAAAGTGCACGAAACGGGCCGAAGCATCGTGGATGATGGAACCGACCCGACAGTCTCGCTTCTAACGTTGTCGGTGGAGGTTGCCGCTGTTTTGTCCCGATCGTTGGCCGTTCTACCGTGCCACGGTAACCATCTGTCAAGGGTTCCGCCACGCACCACTCACCACGCGCACTCAGTCGGTGAGCGATCGAGCTCATTTCATTTGCTTCAGGTTCGTCGCTTGTGCTGTGTCGAACATCAACACTAGGTCAGATCGTCATGATCGGGAGCGACTACGTGCTTGAGGCACACAACATCTACCACACAACCGAGGTACGTACACCCAGCCCCCACCTGAATGTCCTACGCTGCTGTGTACGCTGCGAACGTGCTCCCGCAGCGAACAGCCACTCTCAAGGTGCACCGTTCTGTGCCTGTGCGCTCGTTGATGTCGTTTGTTTTGGTTTGGCAGGTTGATACGGGCGGGTGCTTCAATGGCGGCGGCCAGTCAGCGCTGGTGCTGAAGGGAGTGCATCTGACCGTGCACAGCGGCGAGGTGATGGCCATCCTCGGCTCGAAGGGCAGTGGAAAGCGTGCCCTGCTCGATGTTATCGCCCGCCGGTCGGATGGATCGTCCCGCGGCCAGGTACTGCTGAATGGGGCACCGCTGACAAAGTCACTGTTCCAGCAGCGGTGCGGATATGTCACGCATGCCTGTGACTTTATTCCCGGGCTGACGGTTTCCCAAACGCTTCACTACACACCAACGATCGTAAGTGAAAACTGAGTTAAAAAATGTGATTTAGATTGCCAAACTAAACTCATTTCTCGTTCCCCATTTTTGTTTACCAGTTGGGAGGTTATCTGAAAAGCTCCAAAGTGCGCCAGGTGTTGGCTGATCTTGCCCTGTCGCAGGTGTCCCACAAGAAGGTGGAAAATCTCAACATCAGTGAGAAGCGCCGGCTTGCGATCGGTATTCAGCTGGTGCGCGATCCGGTGATGCTGCTGCTGGACGAACCGACGCAAGGGCTTGATCCGCTCAGCGCTTACCTGCTGATTAGCATACTGTCTAACTCGGCCAAGAAAACGGGCTGTGGTATATTGCTTTCGCTCGAGAAGCCACGATCGGATGTGTTCCCCTTTTTAGATAGGTAAGTTGGATGGCATGGAACGCTGCTTAACTGTGAAAAGTTCGTGGCTAATTGGCTGATTTTTTTGTTTTTGTTTTAGGGCATTATTCTTGTGTCTGGGAGGTGCTGTTTACTCTGGCGGTACCCGCGCCATGCTGGAGTACTTCCACGGTATTGGTTTCCCGTGTCCCCAGCTGGAAAATCCTCTCATGTACTATCTATGCCTGTCCACGGTGGATCGAAGGTAAGTGCCACTGCCTTCTTTCATAACAAATAATTGCTGTTTTATGAGTTTTTACATAATATTTATATTTACATACTCTGTCAATGAAACTGTCATTTTGTGCATTTTTAGTTTTATTTAAAAAAACACACACACAAGCACATTTGTTACTACAAACAAAAATGTATGCCATACAATTTAGCTATATATTATTCCTTTCGATAATGTCCATTCAATATCGCAAATCAAATTTGCAATCGCAAAACGAATAACTCATTCAATGAAAAAGGGCGTTTAGGATTAAGGTAGTGGTGATCATGAAGCGTGGCCATGATCGTTCATGATTGTTTCTTTTAGTTTTTTTTTAAATTTTGCTTAACACATTGAGTGACATGACTGTCATATATTAGGGAATGGGGAATACTGATTTCAAATCCTTTTTTTTGTCAAAACTGAAATCGAAATTACCAACTCCTTTGTTGAATATATTGTAGCCAAATATATTCTAGTTTTGTTGTGATTTTTTAAACCATCTAATAGATAGCAAATATAACTACAACATATTTATTCAATGTTAACCTACATTGTTTATATGATCGATATTGGCATTTCCAGCAATGAAATATGTTGTTAAAATTCTATCCATGAACAACATAAAACTGTAATATTCCCGATGTGTTGACTAAAACCACAACATAAACGAGGAAATCACTAGAAATTCTCCCATAAAGGTATAAAAAATAATATTTTAAATCATTTTTTTTCCTTCCTTACTTGGGAAACGTGACTTGCATACATATACTATAGCGATAAAATATGAAAACAAAAGGTGCTTGGCCTCCAGGAACACTTGCACTCTTGCAACTCTTGCCCTGGTTCTTAGACTCAATGTGTTAAAATTTATATATATTGCTTTGGCACTTACGCGAATAATTTATGAAAAATCATTATTTTGTTTTGTTTGTTATATTATCTAATTAGAATTCAAGTATCATACATTTGTTCGAGGTTATCTGAACAATTTTGTGTTGTTGACATTTATAGAGGAATTATTTTGTTTTTATTCTATTCTTCTAATACGATCTCTACCCGTTTCCAGTCGGAAAAATGAAGTGTTATTTTCCACTACAAATTTATGCTTTCGAACCATAAATTTCATTAAAGTAGTTCAATTTCAACAATATTATGCGCTCAATTATTTCAAATCCAATGAAACCAAAAAAATTGAGTAAATTATGTATAGTTAGCAAATGTACAAACGCTGTACAACTTTTTTTTATAAATCTATTACCTATGTTATGGAGCCACCAACACAAACTATTACCATTGTTACGTTTAGATTGTTGAGTGTCAATTTCCTCGTCATATTTGTGTGCTCTTGTAGTTATTGTGTTTTGTTTTCCATTTTATTGTCATACTTTTCTTCTTTTTCAAAACAAACAACACAAGTGCCGTTTTAAACTTCCTTTTGTTTTCGAACAAATCAAAATATACAACCTTTAAAATCATACGCCACGCTGTAAAATATTTTTGCAATTATGCTTTATTATTTTTGCTAATGGTAGCAACATAATGACCAATACCATAAACACTATCGCACAAAACGTGAAAATATTAAAATAATCCAACGTCATTCCGCTACTCCCTTCCGTTACGCTAATCACGACCGTAAAACGTCCGCTCAAAATTCACCACATCCGTGCCTTGCCAGCGTGCTGGCTTGTGCAAATGGCACGATTTTGTATTGCACCGTGCACAGAGCGCAAAACAAATGCGCAAAGCCACTGCACAGTAACTACCCACCATGTGCGATACAGTATTAAATCTGCAGCAAGTCACGTTGGGGGAATCAGTAGGGGTTGGGGCTGACCTCCGCCTTGTACTGTGCAGCCAAACCAAGCCCAATGAGAGTGTTTGCGGTTTGGTGTTTATTTGCCCAGCGAACGCGGTTTCTAACGCGTCAGCGAACGTTTTACCGGAAATGTGGCTGCGTACTTTGCGCCTCGCTTCGATAGTGTGATTCACGCTACGCACACACATCACGCTGGCTCACTTGCTCACTCTCACGCGGCACTCTTCTCACTTGAAGCTCACAGCTCCTCTGCCACGGAAATCCACGGGTGAGATGTTGCGTCTTGCAAACGGAACCGAAAAAAAGCTTCCTTCGTTTTGTGCCGTAGAGCAATTCCAGCACGCCACCACTATAGGGGTAGTTTTCGTGAGGGTGAAATAGCGTTCGTATGTTGGTGGTGGTGGTGGTTTCGTGGTACGCGCACGAACCGTACGCTACTCCGCGTAACAAACAAAGAAAAAAAGATACCGAGCTGAAACCACCCCTTCCCCTTTAGGGGGGGGGGGGGGTGGTTGGTGCGAGCGTCTTGTTTGCGACGGTTGGCGAGTTGAACGTTCTAGGTTCGCTTTGCGTGCGGTTTCACCAGCCTCTTGCCGCGGTACCGCGCACATAGGTGCACAAACACACACACACACACGTAGCCATACACTTGTCACGCGGGAACGGGGGTGTGGGAAAGGGGCCTGCTTCATTTGTCCTGCGGAAGGTGCGAAGATGCAACACAAAAGGAAGGAGAAAGGAAAAAGCGCAAAGAAAAAGCACACACACACACACACACACACACAAACACATTTAAAAAGGGGGCAAGCAAACGGTCGGTCCGTGCACTGTTGTGGGCCCCTTTAGGAAGGAAAAGGGAAGTGAAGCAAAGCAGGCAGAAGCACAAGAAGATGAAGCAGAAGAAGCAGAAGAAGAGAAAGAAGATACAGTCACGCAAAATGGTAAAATGCGCCATAGTGTTAGGTTGATCACGAAAGGTGCTCTCCAGGGTTGTTGTTTTTCGTTGTTGTTGTTGTTCTGTGTTCGAGGTAAGAACCGTCGTTTTGACCTGTGCAAGAATGGATGGGAAAGAAGATTGTATGAAAATCAACGCACACACGCACGCACACGTGTATTTTATGTGCTCTGGAGTTGAAAGAAGCTAAAAGTTGTAAGCGTTTTCCTGTTCAGTTTCGTTAGTTCCTTCTTTGTTTTGAACAAATGATGTTTTTAGTAACACGCGTTAAGCAAACATAATCAAACCATTTTTAGTATTTTGTATTTTCCTATTTTCATTCTTGTAAAACTTTTATCTTTTCTTTTTAACTTATAAACACTGTAAAGGCTTAATTTCAACATTTATCTCTCACTACTTACTGTTAGTACTGAAACATGTTATGTACTATTTATTACAAAACATTTATAGTTAACAATGTATGTAAAAAATATCAAAAAACAAAAAAATGAAAACCAACATCAGGAAGTAAACGTATAAAATCGTGTCCGCTCTGTTGGCCGTTTCACGAGCTCAAAACCCTGGGCACCGCGGGCACCGCGGGCACCGCTATGCTTTTAATGCTCTCGTCAACCCCCCCCCCCCATCCCATCCCTTAGCTGTGATGCTGGAAGGTACAAAGAATGAAACTAAACGAAAAAACAACAAAACTTCACATTAACGACTGTGCGGAGGTGCAAGGCACAAGGGGGCACAGGTAGCCAGCAACCCCGTGTGTGTGTGTGTGTTTGTGTGTGAGGGCACATGTGAGCAAAGGGTCGCAGGGAAAGGAAGACAGGCAAAACCACACTACACAGTGACATCCGGACGCAGCACCGTGTCCCACAGCAACACACCAGGAACCGGGGCAGGGAGCCATGGTTTTGGTAGGAGGGAAGGTGTGACGTTGTTGGCGGCTGCACACCAGCAGAACCGGGTGTGTAATGGAAAAACGTGACCAACGACGCTCGGCACACACGGAAAGGAGAATTTGAACACGCAACACGACGCTCGCTAGAACGGCAGGGTGAGCCACGGGGGTGAAGGGTTGTCGGAGAGAGGGGATGGCCAGGAGAAACGTGAGTGAATATAGAATGTTGAACCGTGGATGTTGATTTCGCAGAACGAAACGGGCACCGGACAGTGTGTCTCTGTGTGTGTACGTGCCGTGAGCAAAGGGTATAACTTCTAGCAGCAGCAAAGGTTGCGTAGAATCGAGAATCCCGCCGTGAACCTTTACCGTGCGCGAGAGAGTGAATGAGCGAGCAGGCGAACGAGCGAGCGAGTGAGCGAAAGAGACCGCACCGGTGGGAGAGAGTGAGAGCGGGCGCGCTGTCAAGAACCCGAGCCACAACCTCGAGGCTCACGCTCGATGCGCTGACTTCGCATTCTTTCAATCGTTCACCGGAATCCTGCGAGAGAGGAACGCACACTGGCACGGGCACAGTAGCAGCAGCAGCAGCAGCAGCCGCACATTCGCCGTGTTCGGGAACCTGTGCGTCACACGCAGTTGGCGGTGTGTGAATGTGAAACGGAGATAGAGAGCGAGCGCACGGCTACGGCATCGAACCGAGAAGCGCTTGTGTGGGAGCGAGCGAGTGCGGAAATTGAATCGCGTTGTGTGTGTGTGTGT
>AXCO02007858.1:0-14145 GCA_000473525.2 Anopheles melas | reverse complement strand
AAATTATAATGAACTTTACAGGTCGGTTGGGACAAATTCAGAAACTCAAAGACACCTCGCCAATGGACAGTGTGGTTGAAGTCCCAAAGAGTACTTAGTGATTGCTCTCTCAGAATCAAAATGAAGTATTATGCGCCTAAATGTAGACTATGTCATATGGTTTTGGAGTTCAGGGTAGCCTCTAAAATCTGGAATCTGTTTTCCTGTTGCATCATTCCTCTGATTTGTATCCTTTGACTATCAGTTTTTGTATGTTTTATCGATGCAAGGAGAATATCTCGTAATTCTCTAATGAGCTAATCTAAAGATCCTCCAAAGAGAGTTCCTCTAAGTAATAATTGCAATATGGATGTATGACTACATATTAAAACATGAATTCTTCAGTTTTTCCAAGGCTAGATGTTAAGACAGTTTTGCTCAATAATAATCTCTCTAAACGTTGAATATTTTCGAACCTCAGCGTGACTGCACTTTCGGCAGTTCTGATAGGCAATTTAACAAACAATTCTATTTTTTTAATCAAAATTTGCACCATAACGCTTCTCCAAACTGCTACCCAAAACATCGCCCAACCCGTGCGAAATCTTGCCATCGACAGAATCCAATCTACTAATCTACTCGCCCGCGCAAAGAGGCTGAAAATATGTTCATTTTTCTGAAGCACCACTTCAAAATCCTCCGCTGTGCCGGAGCGGAGAGTTTGCTTGCGCACTTAAGCGCTTCGGCCGTTGATGACTAATTTTGCGACGTGCTGCTCGGTGAGTGTGTGCGAGTCCACACTCTGCTCGATTCCGCGCGTTCGATCGGAGCGGCAGGCTGACAAAATGCCAACACGAGACGGTAAAGGGGTCCATCCGGCCACCCGTTTGCGTTCCGCTCAATCTATCAATCATGCGAATCGAGCGAAAAAGGGAAGGGTTGACGCGTTATTAGATTCCGCATTCAAGGAGAAGCATGCGGAAGGGCGCATGTTGTGTGTGTGTGTGTGTGCGTTGATTTCTACCGAATTTGTGCCCCGCAAGTTTTCGCAGAAGCTTACCTTTCGGGGCTGTTTGCCCACTTTTCTAGTGGGCGGATGTTTCGGCAAGTGTACGTAGCACGTAGTTTTCGTGCCGTTTTTTTTCTTCCTGTCCCTCTACAAAGCGGCCTGCCAGCCCAAGGGGTACGGAAAATGTGTCGATTCACGGAACACTCATGTTCCGGTTATTTGCAAAATCACGTTCGTCGACCGTGAAAATTGAACCTGTCAGCCACTTCAGACGCAGCGCAAGGTGGAGAGCTCAAACCTACCAAACCAAAAACGAGCCACCCTACGACATTTTAATACACCAATATGCTGCCAATGGTGCTTGGGCATGGAAAAAAAAGCAGGCCAGCTACTCGCGATTGGCACGTACGGCGTACCCGGCCCGAGTGGGCCCTTCCAGTTTGGCGCGTCTCGTTGCCGCGAACGATATTAATAATGAAACTAACTATCGCTTTGAATCAGTTGATTGAAATTTTATAAAACTCGGTAGGGAAGGCAACGCACCGGACGGGCAGGCTTGGTAACCTGCTTGTGCCGGGCAGAATTGTTTCCGTTTGCGAGCAAGGGAGCACACTAACCCAAGACACCCGTGGACGATAAATACGTGCACGTGCTGGAATGACACTTTGCCAGCGCCAGTGTGCATCAAGCAAAACATTGTCCTGCTTCCGTTTTTGCTTGTCCCGGTTCCGCTTGTGGTGCCAAACCTGGAACAGCGTGCCATGGAGCATATTGTTGGCCACGCGAGTTAATAAAACTAAAATGAATTGTAGTTCGCATTTCGTTCGGAAAATCGAAACAAAAACATAAAAATGCCACGGCACACCACAAAAACGAGCGAACACAGGAAATGGACGGGAAGCTAAAGTTTTTCCGTAATTTGACATTACTTGTCCGAAAAATGAGCCAAATTTGTGTGAGTGTGGTTGCCCGTTTTTGCTGTTTGCAAGCTGCTGGCAAGCTGCACCAAAACCCATAAAAGTAATGTAAAAATGTTAGTTACATTTTATTGGATTGCTGCCTTTCTCGGGTTTGTCGCTTGCTTTTTGTCTTCTTTCTCGCCAATTCTCTTGTTTTCCGTACCGTGCGCTCGGCTCCTATTGGAGGTAGTGCAGCACGCTGCAATTTGGTCATCGCGTTTTCCCGTATGGCTCTGTGTGTGTTTTGGCGCAATTGCGCAACACTGCGCTCAAGTTTAATGTAGTTTTGTATCGCAGTTCGTTTACTGCGCCCTGTTTACTTTCTTTCTACTTTCGCTTGTCAGCGCTTTTTTACTCGCTCTGCTTCGTTTTGCTGTTCCTCCTGCATCCCTGAGCGAGAGTTTACTGGTTTCCTTCCTGATTGTATCCTCCCGTTTACTAGCCCGACTGACTTTCTATCAGGGAAGTTAGCTTCCGTGGTTCAGTATTGCGATGTGTACGTTTTTGGTGCTCCTTTGCCACTTTTGCCATTTCGCTCTTTTTTGCTCATTGCATTAGTTTGTGGAAGTTTTACCAGGAATTTAATTTTTCTATTGAAAAGTAATTTTATCGCTACCGCTTTCTGTCTCTCCCCGCAACACGTTTGGCGGTGACAGTCGATCGGTAGATTTACTTCTTGTTACCGTCACTACTGTTGACAATCTGGCATCTGGCTCTCTGCATGAATGGAGCGCATTCGTTACTGCCTTCGTTATAATATTGTTTCATTGTATTGTTTTTTACTCATATTTTGAGATGGCTCTAACCAACTTAAGATAAGCTTTTCAAATCGACGACTTGGACTTACTTCACCTGTCTCCTACTTTCCTGTACGTAACCGGAAATGGGTGCACACTGTTCAAATGTAAGGAAATAAAACTGGCAACACTGGCAACTGGTACAAAGCCCTGCGATCGAGAAAAAAAAAAGTGTGGAAAATGCTGCACTGCTCCAGATGACAGCTCTAGTCGCGTTGCGAAGCGGTTGATAGTGATCGGGCGACGTTTACAGATTTTCCCGGTTACATATGTCTTCTGTATCGGTCGCTTAGTTTTTGTTGCTGCTCCCATTTTTATTGCTTTACCGTCGCCGTGAAGACTGGCGCTGGCAATGTATTTGTTTTGTGCACTTTTGCTTCGGCGTATGATGAAATGTGGCTTCCAGTATTATGCTGGATCATAGGGGTTTTCTTGCGTGTGAATTTGTGTCTTGTTTCCCGCCCAACATTCTTATCTACTGCTCTTTTTGTCTTATTTTTCTTTCGCTTTCTATTTGCTAAGTATGGCGGTGGAAACAGGAAGCTTCAATAGTGCTTCGGTAGCTTCCGTTTGGTGCTGGAATAAGCCGTTGCTAGCTGCCAAAAATGTTACATCGAAAGCAGGTTACGTTGTGCAGTGGCAGAATATGGGTTGCTTTTTTTACATTTTTTGAGAAGATTGCGCTCAATGTATTCAATTCATGCAAGAAAAGGCGATTCGATGATGTTTTCGCCTTATTTACGGTCTTGTAGAAACGGTTATGTTTAAGAACATTTGCCTTGATTGTTGTAAATGAAGCCAAAAATTGAATTACATCAGAAGAGCTGAATAACTCTTCCTGTTCAGGTGTTGTTTAGTGCCTTAAAGCAATGTTATAAATGTCAAAAAACTCAACTCTACCGACTGAACGATAACGCTTTGATAAATACATCTCATTTGTATGCCAATCAACGAGTCCTCCTTCAGTGGTGTCACAAAAGCAATAAAGAAACATACATAAACCATCAATACGGTGTAAATAGAGAATGAAAAAGTGGGACAGAAATATGAGAGACTCTATCCACATCGACCACATTAGCGGACGGAGCAAAAGTGGCCAGCAAAATATTACCCCAAACGACCGTACCGTTGACATTGACGGCCCATTATTCAATGGGGTAATGTTGTGTACCCCTTTCTCTGGCGTGGATCGGAAGGAAATGGGTTAGTGTAATACGGTTCGATTGGCCGACCCAGGAGCCATTTAGCTGTCTGCTTGCGGGCAGGCAAATAGGGAGTAATGGAAACCTCATCAAGTGGAAACGGTCAATTCATGGAATAGTTTTCCAAAGGCAATGAGCGATGGAGACCGTTCCTGTGGCAGGCATACTTATCGGGATCCCATCGAAAGGGTGGAATGTTTTGCTTTGTTAAGCTGTTGTGTGGGACGCATCGTTCGGTAAATGGTGATTGAAGCGATACGATCATTACTGCCAGAGTGATGAGGATTCATTGCCGATTGAAGAGCTTTTGTGATCTTGTCGGTGCGCTGTTAGGTGTAGGTAATGTGCTTCACTTAAGTATATTTCATTAGTATTCATTTGCTCGTTTATTCACTGTAGTATAAATCAAATATTTAACCAAATGCATTGACAAAGCTTTGTCGCAATCGTTTATTATCATGAAATCAATTAAAACACCTTGAAAACAGTTTACATCGGACCGAAAAGAAATCTATCAGCTGCTGATGTATTAAACATGATACATTTCCCACCATCATCACCGTTACTGATGAACCATGTCCTGGGCGAATGTGTCCCCAGCAAATCTAAGCCCTCCCATCCGAGCACGTTATGCCGGATGGAAGAAATGAAATCATAAATTTTTATTGATTTCTGTCGAAAGCTGCCGTTATATACCTTTCCCTACCGCAAGAGCCTACAGCCCAAACAGGCAGCTCCAAATTGGCAAAGCTGCCCCCTTCCCGGAAGCCAACGAAGCGAAACACTTTCCAGTGCACCAGACGGCCGGACAAGGAACGGGCGGCAGGGCAAAAAAAGGTTGGTCAGCCTTTTAATTCCACACCAACCAGAACCACAGGACCAACCGGGAGGTCGACTCGATCGGTCTTTGTGCAGATTTTCCGGCTGATTTGGTCCGAAGGGATTTTCTAGCACAGAGCGAGGTGGAAGGAAAGGGCAGTAAAAAAGCCAACCCGGTGCCCTGACGAACGGTTACGATGTTGTGTTGCTTGGTTTTTTTTTTTCGAGTGCAGTTCAGAAGGTGAGTTGGGTAAGACAGCAGCAAGCTCGGGGTTGTACCCTGCACGGATAGAAAGCACATACGAATACACTCACACACATACAGGTATTTATTTGTGTATCGAATTTATTGTCCGGATAACCGTCCGAAAGATCGATTGAATTGCCAGAATCGTAAGAGGCACAGGGCTTCCCGATAGCTGGAAAAGGTTAGATTCGGTGCCCCGAGGAGCACACACTGAGAGTGTAGAAGAGGAAGAAAGAAGGACGGCTTGTGCGGTTGTGGTGTGTGTGTGGGAGACAGGGAACAGAAACCATCCAATCCGATCCTCACATTCGGATCGGAATCGAATGCGACGGATCGGTGCTATAATATGTAAAATCTCCCAGGAAAAGCGCTCCCATCGTTCCGTCGCCCTTTTCGATCCCCTTTACCGAGTCCGTACACTTCAGGGCTTAAGTTTACCGATGAAATTGGAAACTGACCACTGACCGGCTCGTGTACGGTGTGTGTACGCCAAGGATCCAGGATTTATTACATCTCATTGAATGAGTCGCGCCAGCCGGGCTCTCGGGGACGGGACGGCAGCGAAAGACGAAGAAATCGTACGACTTCGTCCGACCATATTGGCGGCAACCGACCACAATAACGAGACGCGCTCGGATCGATATCCTTATTGCTTGGCAGTGAAATGTGGAAAAAAAAGCCGGCTCCATCGTGGTGGTGGTGCTGGGGTGGTCAACAAGTAAACTAATATTTTCTTTTGTGCACCAATGGTTGAGCTTTTTGCTTCGCTTCCTATACTTCCGGATTTCCGTTTCCGAAGCTTCCAATCTTCTTCTGCGAGCCCCCAACAATGCCTGCGCAAAACAAAACAAAAAATGGTGGATATCCTACAAGCAAACGGCCGCCCATCCCCCGTCTTGGCCACCCCGCACTGTAACGGAACCGGGGAAAATCAAACAGAAACAGTGCCCCGGAAAAGTGACGGCGACATGTAGCAGAAAAAAAAAACGAGCGAGCGCACACAATCTTGAGAAGCCGTCCGAGGAAGGAAAAGCAATTCCATCCCGCTTGCGCTTGCGGTGGCAAACGGGAGACAGTTTTTGCTCTGTCCGTGCCGTGCGCGCGTGTTTGTGTGCGGGAGCAAAGTTAAACACAAAAGCTAAAGCTGGATTTATCAAACTCCACTAACAATATTATCCGCAAATATTTGCCAGTGTGCTTTTTTTTGTTTTTTGTTTTTTTTTGTTTTGCTCTGACAGGACGTTTTTCTCTCCCTTCGGGTGTTCGTTTACTTTGGTTAGCGTGGCGAGCTGAAAACGCTTTTTGAAGACGTTTTGGAATAATGAGACAGTTTGATGGTTGATAATTAATTGAAGAATTTTTGATGAAAATAGCTTAAATGATGTTAAAAAAATACATATTTAGATAATTTAGGTTCATATCATCAAAATGAATTAAATTTTTCATAACTTGCTATGAACACCGTTAAGCTGTTTAAAGATTCAATGTAATTAAAGCTACAGCTGCTTCACGACCTGTCACAGCCAATGGGACAAAATAATAGCCTTGCTTCAAACGTCAAGGTAGTGACGTATGCTAACAAGATCGACCTGTCACGAGCTTCCACGCTCTTCTATAAAGGCAAACAGAACAAGTAACAACTAAACAAAATGCGTCAGGCGAAATTACTTATCGACGAATGCCAAAGTACCCTCCCGTTTTTAGTTTTAACAGTTTGATTTCTCTTTCTCCCCGAACTGGTGAATGTAACCATTTATGACTCGCTTTGCCTCGCTTGATTTCATACGGTCTACCCGTTTGAAAATGCCAAACGCCACCGGCCCCCAATTTAACAGTCTTGACAGTTCAATTCCTTTTGATAGGACGAGAGACGTTCTTTCCCGACCACGGCAGTTTGAGTTTGAAAATCACCTCAAACCGTTCTTCCTTCACTGTGCGTATCTTCTGCATGTGTACGACAACCGTTTGTGTGGGGTTTCGGGCTGTACCAACTCCACCGTACGGCACGTCCTGGAGGAAGGCACGGATAAACGCCGAAAGCAAAATTACACACTCCGCGAAAACACCTTCCGGCAGCTTGCCCGTGATTTTACGCTCACCCGTACGGGACCTGCCAACGTACACAGAATGTGACATGTAAATGATTAATGATTGTATTTCGTGGAAGAAAATTATCTTCCCTCTCTACCATCTTTCTACCAGCTCGCCGGTGGCGCTGAAGACAGTTTGCCGAAAAGCGTTTACAGCTTGCCACACAATGCTTGTCTGTCGATGCCGAGATGCTAGCGAGTGGTGTATATTGCGCCTGTTTGTGATAGGATGTATGGAGGCATTATGGCTTTCTTTCACGACCCATACAGCCGCTACGCAACAGCCATTCGACGAGTCAGCATTTATTGGTATGATGGAGGAGGTTTGAGGCCTGCCGGTACTCCACACAGGTACTGTAGGTACTCCCCGTAGGATTCTTGATGAAGATAAAGCTTCATTCGATCGAAGATGGCGGTGTTGGCGGAACCGCGCTGGTGGTGCACCAAAAACGGAAGTACCGTAAATCACCAGCCCTCGAAAGGAAACATGCTGCCCGTACCACCAGCTACAAAAGAGCCACACACACACACATGTGTATGTTATGCGTAGACAGGGAACGTCTTTTGAGCGCCGGTGCCCTCTTTGCATCAAAAAGCCGTTGATGTCACCTACACGCTGTCAGCCGACACGGATACAAGGAAGTCAAGTCGGCCGCTCGCACCGAGCGACGGCGCCCAGTGTTGGTCGGGGCCCAAGCCATGACAGTAACAAGCGCATATGTCAGCGCACGGGTACAGGATCTCATGCAGCGGCCCTCCTTCATGTGAAGCGATGAAGAGTGACCGAGGACAAATCCCTGAAACTGTCCACACCCTCTCTTGCTGCTTTGAAACCTGAAAAACGAGCGGGTCGAATGGGAAATGTACAACAGCTTCCCCTCTTTTTGCTGATTGCTGAGACGGTGCTGAGACATTGGCAGGCCGGCTGGGGCTGTGTGTCGCTCCAGCCTTGATTGACGGGGAACAGCAGGAGTCGAGCCGGTTTGGATTTGGGTGAAATTATCAAAGGATGTGCACGCGTCAACTTTCGCTCGGTACCGACGGAACGGTAAAGTTGCGTACAGTTTCAACGTGTACACCGTGCAAAGCGGGAAAGAAGTTGTAAAATGCAGTGATTTATGTTTACGACAGCAAATGGTTCCCCTTTGAGCGGAGTGGTAGGGAGGCGAAGAAGCTTGTTTGAAGCGTCAGTCTTGAAATCGATTCCAGGGGAAAATAAAACTATCATAATGCTTCCTAGCAGCACGTAGTAAACCAGTTTAATTGAGTGTTTCATACTGGTTCGATGGTTTTATGGGGTGGAATAAAAATATTCCCAGCACTGGGGGACATTCGCAAGTGTCTAGACATTTTTGTTGTATTGAAAATGGATGGTTGTGATATCGTTTTAGCTCAAAGACGGCTCTTCAATTATCAAAAACTTAGCTAAAAGACGTTTGAGCTATAATTTCTATATTTTACATGATTGTTAGCTCAATGTCGACTAAATCATATGATTGTGACGTATGATTGCAAAAACATGCAAAATACAAAAACCAATGATCGCGTGGAAGACAATTTTCATCGCAATCGTATCGCTATAAACGATCACTAAATGTCTACATTCTATTATTTTGTGAGTTAAGTAGAATCATTTTCATTGGAATTAATAAACACTCTATCGATTCTACGAAGAATGATGCTTAAAATATGAAACAAACAAAACAATAAACTCCTTTGTGGCATTTCAAATTCCAAGAATGCACCGCAATTAAAGCTACACTTAACCCGTACCCGTTCTACATCCTATCGTAACAGCTCAGCAGAAACACGCTTACCATCGATCATATCTCTCTGCCCGTGCCTTCAATTATTCACACATTCACCTTCAAGCTCGATTTTAACGTTACATGTTTTTGCATCGCTCCCCGCTTATGAAATGCTGCTCAATCATAGTCTGCCATCAGCAGGACCCAGCAGTAGCAGCACCACCACCACCATCGTACACCGTAGTGCGAACGGATTCGAGCGAAAATCCTGCAACCACCATGGACGTTAGCTGTACATCGTTATGTTTGCAGGTGTGAAAACTATCATACAAATCACTTCCCTTTCACCTGACGCCCCGTGCCCAACCGTGCCCAACCACAATACCCATGTTGCACCATTACCATTGACTACTGCTGCTACTACTTCTACCAGGAAAACGGGGGGGAAAAAAGAACCAACCAGAAAGCTAGAAGAAAGGGCACGACGGAGATAACCGCTGCAACGAGAATGGCGATGCGCAGTGCAAAATGCAGAAAAAAAACAGCGCCACCGGCATACAAATAACAACTGTAACATTTCTATCAAACATTTCCGAGCGAATAAGTTTACGAGCAATCGAATTGTTTCCAGCGACCACAATGCTAACCCAACTGCCCGATCTTCCTCTCTCGTTTCTCCCATTCGCAACCAACGAATTGAGAACTCGGGTTGCGGGTTTTGTGGAAAGTTCAGTCTGCCGGAAAAAGCTGCAATGCATCCAGCACTCTCGTCGCTTCTCCGTGTGCCCCTCCATGTTCGGGATGCAACACAATCCACACGGTATGGATGCACTGCAGGTGGTTGAGGTGTGTGTTTTTTTACGGAGGAATTTTACAGCCAAATGGAGAGTGGCCCTGGGAGTGGAGAGCAGTGGGACTGATGATTACAGAATCATTGCCAGAAGGGATTTTTCTTGCGAGCTTGGTTGCGGTTTTCCACGCCACTGTTGGTCCTGCTATCATGTTCTCGTATCGCACGATCGGAAGAGATTCGAACAATTTCACTGGTACGCTGGAAGCGGGGTAGTTTTTCACAGTAAAGTAGGTAGTTTCGGTTTTCCACTTCTCGCAATCGAACGAAACGCTTCTTATCTTCAGGCAAAAATGCTTGACTTATTGCGTTCGTCGCTTAGCGATGTCCTGTTGCATCGGGAAGCCACAAAGATCGGTGTGTTGCTTTTCCAATAATCACATTAAAGTATTCAAGTTTTTCGTAAAAAAAGCCCCGTTTAAAGTGTGCATTAAAAAACAGGAAGCCCTCACTCTGATTACCACGATAAATCATGCCTTACCTTACCCGTTTTGCATTAACCATCACGGCACGAATGGGCGATGCTTATCGTTTATGCGTTGCACTCATGCAACTCATGCTGCAGTCTCTAGGTCCAACAAAACGCACATACACACACAAAAACAACTGCAACATACACCTTGCATCCTGCGTAGCACAATAAACCTACGTTGGTTTTATTCACGGTGACGTAGCAAGGGCAGCTTGCCGTTAAATCGATGCCTTTTTGCCAGGAGTGAACGATGTATGCTAGACGTTCCTGTTTTTTAGTACCCCGTTCCTTCGACAGGAGGTTTGTGGTGCGTTTCGTAAATTAACACTTGTAAACCTGTGAATTATGAAATAAGTGCCTTGCAATCGGTTTCTATTCAACGGTGGGTAGAGGGTGGTGTACATACATTGTAGTGGAAGTGGTATTTAGAAGCATAAAATTGAAGCATGATGTATGATTGCTTTATTACCGAAGACAGAAGACAGGTCGTGCGGGGTTGATTGTGATTTTGTAGTGCTTTTAAGATACGTTACATATTGTTTCACCGATAGTTTGCCAGTTTGTTCGTTTGAATTTGTAAAAAAAGGAGTTTAATTGATGAACTTCGTGTAAGACAAGTATGCAAATAAGTTTTGTCATTACTTTTAGACAGACTACTGTGAAAGAATGAAGAAATTGTGTACTCAAAATGTGAATCATGACATACAGTGGCAGACTCTGCAGTAAAAACTGTATTTATTTGACAAATTGTCAGATTATGTCCGGAGCAAATTACATTACGATTGATTTATGTACACCGTTCAGGGCAAGCCGTTGCGAGAGCAAAACAAAAAAACAAAGGCACATCCATTCGTACTGCATATGCACCACCTGCTGTAGGCACATTTTTTAAACCCCTTCCTTACCCATTCACCCAACCATACCAATAGGAAAGTGAGGAATATTTAAATATTGATTTTCAAAATTAAAAATGATATCCCGTTTTTTACCTCGTTTCGCCTGCCGGACGCGCTCCAACCAGTGACCATGTCACCGTCATGTGTTGAATGTTTAATAATGTTCCCCGAAAAAACCCCATTACAAAAGCATTTCGATACCTTCATTTTACGATACTGGGGAGTTGTTGAATAAAAAGGAGTGGAAAATTTTGAAGGGGAAAAAAACGAATGAATAATATCAACATGATGGCACAACCTCAGCTTGTTTCGTTCCACACGATCGTCACCTCGTCGGAATGGCTAGAGGTCAAACCTGGTAGAATGAAGGATCAAAGAGTCGGCAAGAAGGGGAGAGAGAGATGTACAAACGAACATACAAATTCCAACACTAGCGAAACAACCTGCCTCTTACCGTCGATCGAGCGAAATCCCCGAGAGTGATGAAGAATGGTCCAAAAGAAGAAAAAAAAACCCTTGGACTAACTTAGGGCCACTTTGACGTGTAAAAAAGGGATTCACTCCAGAGCGCGACCAAGTGGTAATGACAAAGTGTGTGGAGGGAAAAGCAAGAGCAAAACAGAGCCAACAAGACCCACAAGCATGAAACATTTGCCGTAATTTGTCTCAAAATCAAAGCACTTTCTCATCAAGTATCCAAATATTTTCCCAACCATCGGGACGACCATGCTGCGCGAGAGGACGGAAGGTTGAAGGTTAAGGTCCTGTCAGTTTGTGTCAGAAAAATCGACACGTTCCATTCCGAGCAGGTCCCAAACGGGCCTTGGCCATGCTTCGCTTCTGTTTTATCTTGCCAGTGCGTGGAGTTTTTTTTTTCGCCGCTTTTTCCACCGTAATGGAAAATCCCTCGTGAGCCACTGAAATGAGTGAACGAAATGCTTAAATGCTTGAACGAAACAAACTGCAAAAAAATGAATGCTGTGTAAAGAAAAGCTACATGCAAAAAAATGACAACCAAGGGCAAATGCTGTCAATAGAAGTGAAGGGGGGAAAAAATCCCAGCATCACAAGAACCACGCATGGAATGTGGTGGGGGAAATCCACGCTCATGGAGGAGTAGCGAAATATTTACATAGACGGGTCATTAATAACAACATGCTGGGGAAGGCTTGGGGCACAGGGCAGAGTGCGCTACGCCCTCGATATAGAGACAGAGAGAGAGAGAGTGTAAGCGAACACGAGAAACACATCGACACTTCATCCAGCTTGCCCATCGTTCACCATTTATAAATGTTAGAATGTAAGTGTCTGGACTTTTTTTGTTGCTGTTGTCTGCCTTTGCTTTTGTCGGCTGTGTTCGCTACTTTAACATGCTACTTTTGCTTCGTTCGAATGGCCACAGCTCGCACTCTCTATCTCTCTCTCTCTCTCCTTGGACACGCTGGAATGTGATGGCGTTTTCGCGAAAAAACGTACCATTTTGATACCGAGAAGCGAGCGACGTTCTTTATCTTGCCCAACCGGGGCAATCTTTTGCCGTCCTATGCGGCTGGTCTGAGCTCCAGGGAGCTGGTTGCCCTGGTCTGTCCAATAAAGCCCGGTGTGATGTTCGTGCTATTAGATACCCACCGACACAGTGACACCCAAGCCAGGCTGGGGGAGGGCAAGCAAGAGAGTCCGCTTAATGACCTTAAGTATTCGATGTCATCCTTGATTTGTGTTGCCACTAGAGGGCGAAATTCATGGGCTGGCACGGGGAATGAATCACGGAGCTGGATGGAGTACGGCTAGTCTCAAGAAGGACTTGAGGGGCTGGTGGCGCTCGATGCAGTGGGAAGACATTCTTTTTGAGGGTGTGTCGATTTTTTTTTTACAAATTTTCGATTGCCTATCGCGCGGATGCTGAAGCACACTTCCAATTCGAACACGTGTAAGTGTCGACACGAACATGCTGCTTTTGCTAAAGAGGTTATGTTTGCTTGTGGTATGATTTGTGCTTGTGTCCCTGCGTAGCGTTATCATTCCATTTGCTTGCCGCACACACACACCCACACACACATACATCAATTGATTGATGATCGATCCCATTTACAATAATTCACAGGCGGATTTTAGTGTCCACCTTTGCCCTCTTCCGCACGGCCCCCACCACCCAATGTGAATCCATCGCGCCGGGGGTCCATCCTTTATTTGACCAATAGGTGCGCGACAGATGACGTGGCTAGCACCCAGCAGGGCTTCTTCCTGCGCCCCGAACGGAAGGTGTCCTTTCGTCCAAAAAACCCCAACAAGGTGCAACCGGGAAAAGCTGACCGGATATGAACCCCTAGAGGGCAGCCCATGTGAATGTGTTCATTGTGTCGTTCTTTCTACGATTTTTTCTCGCCCCACAGACACACTTTCCTCTACCAGCCCTACGCTTGCGGATCACTTCATTGTAATTTATTTCCCATTGCTCGGAGTACGGAGCCCCGTTGCCGGAGACATTCGGGAGGGGATTTTATTTCCTATTCTCCTGCTCGAGCCATTTGCGCAAGTATGTGGTTGTGCTTGGGATGTACCTTTTCCTTGAGGGTTCGCTTTTGAATGGGACCACTAGACGGGTGTTTTTTCGGTGGGTTTCCGGTTTCCGGTTCTTCTTACTTCATCTTTTCCAGCGAATCGTTCGTTCGAATCGGGTACGTCAGGCGACGGGAACGACGGCTTTCGCGTTGCTTCCATTGCCGAAAATAATGAGGATGTCAGGGGGAGATATATTAACTTTGAAATTATTTCCTGACAGTTTCGGGTTGAGCCCTTTTGCGCTCTGAGGGAATGGAAAGTGCAACAGAAAGTGGACGAATGTTATCAATGAAAATACATGTAAAGACAGTAGAAAATTTGCATTCTAAAATTCATATATTAAATGGTATGACTGATTTTGAAATTTTCATTTCATCAATGTCCTCAAAGAAATATACTCATTACTATAAAAAGAAAAAAAAATCCTTTTAAAGTTTTCAGAAACTTACAGTTAAAAAAGCAAACAATCTAAAAACCTCGTCCACAGACAATTTATTTCCACCAGCACTAGGTTA